>CM076573.1:786187860-786261802 GCA_034641835.2 Pinus albicaulis | reverse complement strand
CTGGTTCATCCTTGGGCATGGAGTCTTCTCATTATCATCAGGTGCCACTCCAGTGGTCAACACAACCAATGGGGTCTGCTCGCAAACCACCTGGCCATTAGCGCCAACTAGAAATCCCCTAAGGAATGCACGCGCTTAGGCACTGGGTTGACTACCTCATCAATGCCATAGTCATTCAACATGACTGATATTGGATAGGAAGCCCTGCTTGCATCCCAATGCCAACCTGGGCCTCCAACATCCTCGATGTCTGAGAGCTCCCACTGAGCTTCACTCCGAACTACGACCATCTCCATGAGTCTATCCCACCCCACTGGGTACCAACTCAAAATCTCTTGCCATCCAACCCCAAGAGAAGGATCAAATGCACAAACTCCAACACATAGAACAAGCCCTCTATCCTGCGAGTGTTGCACCCTGCGCAGCTCATGTCGCCTCAACTCACCATCTTGGTCAACACATAAAATTTGTCAGGGGCTCTCTGCATCTCTCTCTCCATGTTACAAAGGTAGTATTGTAATGTTGCAAGCCCCGTCTATATAAGCCCAAAGAGAGCTACTATCTGGAAGTACTGCAACTCTGCTAACGGTCTGTGCATCTATCTGCTCTAAGTCAGTGGTTGGCCCCAAAGAAGACTACTCGTCCTACTGCCCCTCCATGACTAGCTCACGCCCCTCTATGTGCTCTCCATGTTGTAGGTGATTGTCATCCTGCAAATCTGTCATAGATCTGGGTGCCTCTGTACCTATTGGCTCCTCATCAAGGGTGGTGATGTCTGCCGACACCTCATCATCCTGTTGTGTATTTCTATCACCCGAGAACTTGGTCACAACCCCAGATACCTCATAAATGGATACCTCAACAATGGATGGCGTCTCATCAACGGGCGTATGCTCAATTGTCTCCTTGCCGACCATGGCTCCTTCAATTACTTTTTCATATTCTTCCTCAATCCTCCTCATCATCCCTGCATAATTCCATGGAATTCCCATTGATTTGTGCATGTCTCTTATTTCACGAAACTCCCAAAAAGAGAGGAACGCTTGAATGTCATGGCCCAATGATTGATATGCCCTCCAATTTGCTGCCAATAACTCCACATTAGTTGCAATCATGTCTTGCCATCTAGATGCATTATCCACAATTTTGGACTATGCCCTCCAATTTGCTGCCAATAACTCCACATCAGTTGCAATCATGTCTTGCCATCTTGATGCATTATCCACAATTTTGGACTTAGTGGATTTGTTGTATAATTGAGAATGGCCTTCCCAATTGTTGTATGAATCAATTGCTTCCCCACATCAATCATCATTTGTTGCATTCTAATTACCTCATCCAAGGTTACTTCAATGTTGTTTGATTTTAACCTTTCCCACAGGTTGAGCCAAGATTATGGCTTTGATACCACTATAATGTCCCAAAATAGGAAAAACATTGCTAATACAAAAAATAATAAATTTACACCACGAAAATTTCAAACATTGCAGTAAATACTCAGAATGACATAAAATACGAGAAGGATTGAGCCATTTTATTATGAAATGGGAAAGAGTACAAATATATAGAGAAATGCACCTGGGATTGCCTTTTTGGCAAGCAGAGCAAAGCCCAGATGAGAAAATACAACCCAGAAAAACTGCCCAGTGATGCTCTGCACAGCCCCAATGAAACTACACTAGCTGTTGTAATGGAATAGTTGGAAACTGTGAAAATTTATTCATCGAAGAAACCCTACTACTAAACATTGATTTACTTCTCCTACTTGATTAATCATACAAGTTATTAATATGAATATTCAGAATAATAGCGAAGTAAACACAAATAGCAGCCTACACCTACAGATCATTTACTGATTAGCATGCTCATATGAAAAAGTGACACAGATTTTTCAGACAAATGTCCTCGGAAAACCCAGTGCGGGAAAACTGGTGTAGCTGGTTCTGGAGGGTTTTATTATTAAGCAGCTTATGAATACAACATTTTCTGGGCACCAGACATGGTTGGCCCTACAGAGAAAATCATGGCAATTATACCTCTTTCACTCGGAGAGAAAATATGGGTGATTCACACCCTCAAACGGGATTTACAGAACTCGAGCCCTTTCTGGCCCACCGGAAACCCCAACGCTGCTCCTCAGCCTTCCTGGCCTGCGTCAACCTCTACATTGCTCTAGAAGGGCCTGCGTCACCCCTGAAGGGCTTACGCTGTCCTGACTAGGCATGTGTCACTCCTGCGTGGCTCCTGCTGTCTCTGCCCTGCCTCTGTGTGGCCCCTATTAGACTGCATGACTCTGGCTTACCTCTGCGTTGTTGGATGTGCTTCCTTCTCTTCTGCTGTTGTATTCTTGGCCTTAGATTAGAATCCCTCGCTAATACTACCCCTCGCTGCACTGCAAACGCTCTCTGAAATTCTTAGCAAACCACGCCCTAGAATTTCATCTTAGCTTCAGTGCTCAGCCCGTATGTGTGTTCTCCAACTGACCCTAAGCCCTTCTATTATACTTTTCTTATTGGAAAACCAATGACCATGATCTTATCTCTAATCAATGGCTAATATTAGAAGCTACTTGATCAACGTCACTTAAGTCATTCTCATCACATGTTTAATTTAATTCATTTTAATCTTTTAATTTTCCTAAGCTAGACTTGGGATCCTTAATTAAAAATATTAATTATTTGAATATCTCTTAAACCTGATGGAATTCTTCCAAACGCTTTTTGGGTCTTGGAGATCTCATGTACTCCAGCTCCTCCACCGAATTTTGGAGCTAGAGCACATCCGTTGCTACCCCAAAATCTCAACACTCCCTCTTAGCGAGGAATGTGCTCTAGCAATACATCAACCCCGAAGTACTGCTCTGATCTCTAGCATCGGTCTCTGCGTTGATGCTTGGCCTGCTTCCCTTCAACACTGCGATGTTTCTGCTCTTTGTACTACTGCCCATGACTCTGCCACAGTCACTACTACATTCGTATTGCATCTCCCTCTCAAATTGCTGCATCGTACAACAATTGCTGCACTGCAACTCAGTTGCTGAGAAGTAAGCAACTGAAGGACCCCTGCCCAATCACTGACAGACAAGTCAGTGGGGTTTGCATCTCATCACTGAAGCTCCCTTGGTTGCTGCTCTGTGTTGTCCTCCTGAAGCCATTGCGTTGCTACAACACTGCATTGCGTAAGCACTGCCTCCTCTGCGCTGTTGCTTTTACGTTGTTGCTGCCTCTGCACTGCGCTGCTACCTCTACAACGTCCCAACCTCTACTTCTGCTTCACTGTGATCCTTCTGCACCCACTGCTCCAGTCATTCCTACTACTATCTTAAGGCTTTCGTAGCATGGATGTGATCCAAGAGTTGGGCTACTCAAGGATCCTGCCATCTCCATCTGTAGTTGCTCTAGAGATCAATGTCGCCCCACTTTCGTGGCTCATGAGCACTCATGGCTACATAATCATCACTCCCATAATCTCCCTTAGCTACTGCAACCTTGGATTCTGAAGATCCCTTGTCCTTCTTCTTAGGACAATTGCTGGTGAAGTGTCCAAGTTCGCCACAATTAAAGCACCAGACCTTGGATAGGTCCCTCTTCTTCTTCCCTTGCTGCCTCCTCTCCTTCGATGCAAGGGCTGCATCCTCCTCCTCTTCCTTCTTTACTTTGACCGTCCCGCTGTTGCTTCTTTGCCTCTTGGTCATCCTTCTGATTTCCTCCTGTCGTAGGATTGCCCACATATCCGCCCAGGATGGTAACGCTGCCCTGCCCAAGATGCTTTGGACAAATGTTTCCCAATCGTCGGTGACTGCATTCAGGGCAATCCTCACCAAGGGCCCCTCATCTGGATTCGTACCTATGGCAATCGGTTGATCTAAGATAGAATGAAGTCTGAAGAGGAAGGGATCTATCTTCTCGCCCTTCTGCATCTGGAACAACTGCATCTGATTCTCCAGAAGCATTCTTCTTTGGAATGAGCCTCCTTGATACATTGTGTCCAAGGCTACCCGCATTTCATTTGCCGTGTGGCACGACGTGGTCTTTGATTCCGTCCATGATCAAACGCTTTTCTCACGCTTGATTCTCCTTGTACTTATTTAGAGGATCTGCATTGGTTGGCACAACTAGGACTCTTTGTGCATGGTCCTTGATGTTGTACTCATCCAGGACTGTTAGGATCCTGGCCCTCCAGATATCGAAGTTGGACATGTCGTCCAAGTTTCCAACCTATCCTGATCTCTCAGTTCGTGAGACACCATCTTTGCTCAAATCTGTCAGAACAGATACTCCTATCCCTCTTTCTGCTGCAACACTCAACAGAAATACTAGACCTGGGTTTTTGGGCAATTAGAAACCCTTTATAGTAGCTGCTCTCTCCGACAATTGATTTCCCTCCCAAAAATCCTTAGCTAAAAACAATTGAAAAGTTCTCTACGATCACCCTCCTGATCGAATCTCAAATTTGTTTGGTGTAGATCTGCTGAGCAACTGTTCTCCTCTCACTCTTTGTCAACATAGCTAGGCACGATTATGAACCGACCGAATCTCCGCCACACCAGCAACTGATGAATATTTGAAGCTCTACTTCTGAACCACAACAATACTGCACAACAACTCAAAATTGGATTGCATCCCTCTGGCTGGCCCCTGCGTGAGCAGATTGGCTCTGCACAGCGCAGGCTGCTCTTGCATCCCTCTGGAAGGCATTGCACTGTATTTACGTCATCTTGTTGGGACTACGTCAGCCCCTACATAGCCTTTGCTGGGACTGCATCCTCCTGATGTTGCGCTGACCTCTCCGGATCTCCACTGCTTCAGCGGCTCTCTACAGCAAAAATTTCTTCAACTGATTTTGCTGGAGATTCAGCTTAATCTGCAATGCTCTGATACCATGTGAAAATTTCATCATCTAAGAAACCCTATTGTTAAACATTGATTTACTTCTCCTACTTGATTAATCATACAAGTTATTAATCTGAATATTCAGAAAAACAACGAAGTAAACACAAATATCAACCTACACATACAGATCATTTACTGAACAACACGCTCATATGACAAAGTGACACAAATTTTTCGGACAAATGTCCCCGAAAAACCCAATGCGGGAAAACCGGTGCAACTGGCTCTGGATGGTTTTATTATTAAAAAAGATTCCGAATACAACATTTTCTAGGCACTAGACATGGTTGGCCCTACAGAGAAAATCACGACAGCTATACCTCTTTCACTCGGAGACAGAAGATATGGGTGATTCACACCCTCAAACGAGATTTATAGAACTCGAGCCCTTTCTAGCCCACCAGAAACCCCAGCATTGCTCCTCAGCCCTCTGCGTCAAAATTCCTGGCCCGTGTCACCCTTTGCGCTGCTCTGGAAGGGCCTGCATCACCCCTAAAGGGCTTACGCTACCCCTGCGCTGCCCTGACTGGGTCTGTGTCGGCCCTGCGTGGCTCCTGCTGCCTCTGTGTGGCCCCTGCTAGACTACGTGGCTTTGGCTTACCTCTGCGTTGCTGGATATGTTTCCTTCTCTGCCGCTATTGTATTCTTGGCCTTGGATCAGAATCCCTCACCAACACTGCCCCTCGCTGCACTACAAACACTCTCTGAAATTCTTAGCAAACCATGCCCTAGAATTTCATCTTAGCTTCAGTGCTCTGCCAGTGTGTGTGTTCTCCAACTGACCCCAAGCCCTTCTCTTATACTTTTCTCTTTGGCAAACCAACGGTTGTGATCTAATCTCTAATGAACGGCTAAGATTAGAAACTGCTTGATCCGCGTCACTTAAGTCATTCTCATCACATGTTTAATTTAATGCACTTTAATCTTTTAATCTTCCTAAGTTAGAATTAGGGTCTTTAATTAAAAAGATTAATTAGTTGAATATCTCTTAAACCTGATGGAATTCTTCCAAATGCTTTCTGGGTCTTGGAGATCTCATGCACTCCAGCTCCTCCACCGAATCTGGGAGCTAGAGCACATCCGATGCTACCCCAAAATCTCAATAGAAACCTCAGCTCTAGTGCTAAGAAAATTCTGCAAATTTATTTCTAAGGTTCTTGTTAAAAATCCAGAGAAACCCAGAAATGGTTTGGCCTGGTTTTGACCTTCCAAAATTGACCCCCAAGGCCCTACGCTTTGCGACAACAATTTTGCACTAGCTGTTGCAATGGATTGGCCAAAAAAACCCACATCCAATGCTCGGAAAATTCTCAAAAATTATTCCTGGACTCAAGCCAATCCGACCAAAATCCAGAAAAGGTTTGGCCAAATCACGACCCCCTCCAAATTTGACCCCAATAAGCCCTACGCTCTCCCAGTAGTTGCTGAATACGTTGTCCACAGAATGATCAACGAAATACTCAACAACCATCCAAATGCGCAACAAATAATCCCTCCTACACTTTCCTCTATCTCCCTCAGCGAACAAAATCTCAAATGGTTGAGACCTTCCTCCACAACTAGGCTCAACTCTCCTCCTCTGCACTGGCTTAGAGACTGCCACGCTGCTCCAGAAATAGAATGTCAATCTCAGACCTTGGAGGTTCGCCTATAGCTGAAAAGCTAATGAGCATAGGTTCACCATAGCTCTCATAAGTTAATGAACCTTGCAACCAACAACAAACACACAAGATCCCAACTGCATCCTCCCGGACCATCACTGCGTCCTCCAGAAATACGCCTCGCTGGGGAAACCAAATGCAGAAGCTGAAGATATCATGGTGAAGCTCTCTCGGATGAAATAAAAAGCCAAACTAGGGTGGCACTCGAAGTCCCCTGAAGAATGGGTGAGTTCTCTGCTCGGAAAACTCTTACTAAACAGCAAGTGACCCAGCTAAACAGCTCGAGCAACTGAGATCAAAATCGATAATCCAATAATGCCAAATGAAGTGAGCTTTTTTTTTAATCTTCGTTGGGCCTTTTTCTTTCCTTTTCCTTCCATACCCTGTTCACACACATGTTTTTTGGACCAGCTATTAAGGGTATGCGTATTTCATGTAAGGGTATGCGTATTTCATGTGTGGGTGGTCCCAATTCACCACTAATAAATTAACATAACATAAAGTTGCTAATTTCTAACTCCCAAGTCTTCTAATGAAAAATCAAATGGGCCTCGTCTTCACCAAAATTGGCCCCCAAAATATAGAAATAAATCCTGTTCCAAAATAATTTAGGAAGGGACATTACAGAAAAAACATATCTAGAGTTATAGCTTGCAATCGGTACGTCATCTTTGATTATTCTGCCAATGAAACATGATTTTAGTGGGAGGGTTTGGACTAATTGTGATGCTTCTATCATTCTTTGTGCAGGCTATAATGATTTTCAATCATGAGTATTTTTGGGAAGTGTATATTTGTTCCTTGATCAACCACAATGTATAGAAGTACGTACTATCGTTTCTATTTATGAAGGGTTGTTCTTTTTATTAGATACCTTTTTACATTTTGTAGTTTCATTCTCACAGTTAATTTTTATATATTCTGAACTTGGTTTGTCTTAAGTAATTCTATTTTGTGCAGGCCCCAGGGTTTTTGTCATCTTTGTGTGTTCACTTTTGCATCTACCTCTTAGAGTTTTAACTTTCAAACTTGGATGAGTAGGTAGTGCCACAACAAGTATCAGTAAGGGAAGACCATGGTGGGATCGCTGCTGGATCTCATTGGAAATATTATTTTCTTGGTCACAGAGCCACTGTCCATGATCAGGCTTTTATGGCAACTATGCATGAGGATTGTTTGCTTTCTAACTCTTCCATGGTTTGGACTTTTCAAATTCATCTTTGGTTTATATTTGGACATATGCTGGCATTTAATATTATGGGGTGTTTCAGTGATTTCAATTCCTATTCGACTGCTTACTGCCTTGCAAAGAGAGAAAGTGGTTAGTTATCCACGTATCCTTACTATTCTTCAATATACATTTGCATACATTTGCAAGAACATTTGCATTCAAGTTAAGATAAAATTATGACATACCATCTTCATTGAAGTTGTGGTCTCCATAAGACCATGGATATCTGTAGCAAACAATGAAATGTTAAGAACAAGGCCTGTCATGCAGTGATGCAACAAATTTTTTGCAGTGGATAATTTTGTTTTTGAAATTGAATTCTACAGTTCAAATAGTTAAAAAAATTCCAGTGATATATAAGCATGCATTCACACTAAAATAGAGTTGAAGCTTTGACATATACACATTGTGGGATATTTATTTTCTTGGTCTTTGATATGATAACTGTCGTTCTGACTGGTTACTGCAAAGATACAAAATTAATTTGCATGAGAAGAAACTTATGAGGTTTTATTTGTCTAGTGATTACCAAATTTAGTATATATACTTCGATCTTAATGAACTGACCCCAAAGAATATAATAATGATACAATATAACATTGTACAACCCTCTAAAAAGATCTCTTAACTCTAGTTAGTCCCATGCCATAATTGTTGATTTTTGTGTACATGCCAAAAGGCCTTCCTAGTTGGGCAAGGAAAATTATGATAATGAAAAATTAAAATTTGTATTTTTGGGTTTCAGGTAGGCCCCAAATGGTCAAGTCAGCCCCACAAATGAATGGGTGTGACCCTTGGTCAAATTCCACCCTATTTGACTAGTATAAATACACATGTGACTCCTCCACCTTGAGCAATTTGGATCATCCAATAATATGTGATCTAACAGCCACATGTGGGAGCAGGAGGAGGAAAATTTACAGATTTTTGACTAATTCTGAAGTTTTACTAAAGTTGACCGTTGAATTGATGATTGACTGAGCTGAAGCTCCCATTTGACCAAGTGTTGACCTGCTTCATTTGACAAAGATTCTGGCTGTGTTTGACTAAGAATCTGACCAAGTTTGACCACAGAAAAGGGACTATTTGACCGCAGGAAGTCAATCACATGTCCAAGATGACTGCAGGGGTAAATTGCAGGCCCGAAGTTGACCAGCCCAAAATATGACTAGAATTGACTATTTTGGAGGTTTGACTAGCATTGACCAAGCTGGAATTTTGACCAGGTTTGACTGGTATCTTGGACTTGGATTTTGACACAGATTTCTAGCATATTCTTGAATTGTAAATATTGTTGAAGATCAATTTCTCCTAAGAAGAAAAGTTGTTGGTTTTTCCCAAGTTTAGGTTTTTCTAGGGTAAATTTGTTGTCTCTATTGTGTATGCTGTTTTTTTTATCTTACTATTTTCACTGCTATAATTTAGTTGATATTTTCTGTGTGATTACTTAATGATATATGTGACATAAGATAACTTGACTGGAAATCATTGGAAAGTAATTATAAGATCAGAAGATCAGTTTCTACAGTGCATTATGATAGAAAAATCAACATGGTTTCAGAGCCTTGATAAAAGAGTAGCCATTGAAGTATCTTGAAGAGGCCAAGTTTAAGAGAATCTATCTGTCTTGAAGAAGCCAAGTATAAGAAGAATGAGGCCTGGTCTGAGCCAAAATTTTGGCCCTCCTGAGGCATGTAAAAAAGCAATATTTTGGTCATACTAAGGCACATTTTTTGTCTTGTTCAGAGTGTTGATTTGTGGTAGCATCGGATGTGTTCTAAGTCTCAAACTTTGTGGAGAGGCTTATGTAGAAATTTCTTGTTTCCCACCCCGGTTTTCAGTTTCACCTTATTTCTCCAAATAGTTAAATGCCCTTTCCCATATCCTTACATTCAACAAACTGGAAAATAAATTTTTGCTGAAAACACAAATTTTGGAAAATTTACAGAATGCTGGAAAATGCAGAAATAAAAATCAGCAAGCATAAAACAGCCATTCAACACATTTAACACTGATATTTTTGGTCAACATGACCCTGGAAAAACACCCTACAACTCTTGGGGAAAACCAGTTCGAAAGCTTCTCTTTTATTTTTCTGAATATTGCTTTTTATAGTGAAACAGGAAAAACTCGAAAAAAAATTCCAGCAACCAATTTACAGACTTATCTCGATTTCCATGCTTGCACACCGCCTCGGAAATTGTGCCAAATCAGCAACAACAGAAAACAGAAAATTTACAGTACCTTAGGACAGCATTAAATGTTGTACGACCACCTCGGGAAGCGTGCCGAAACAGTCATACTTTGTTGTACGGACTGTACAAATTTTGTACAGCAACCTCTCTTGAAATCCGTGCCAAAAAACAAAGTTGTAGCTGTTGTCCTCTTCCTCGATTTTTGTGCCGAAAATCACAGCCACCACCTTCCTTGAAAAGCGTGCCTGATTTTTGTGCCTTGGAGTGCGTGCTTGTTGTTATACCCTCTTCCTCGATTTCTGTGCCTCCTCACTTGGAAACACTGCCTCTCCTTTGCTGTATGGATTTTCTGCCTCGGTATGTGTGCCAATAAATGTTGTTGTACCTTTGCTGAAACCTCTTCACTGCTTCCCTCCTTCTTCTCACTGCTTAGAAAAATCTCCAGCTCTCATTCTCTCCTTCTCCCAATCTGCTTATGAAAGAATGAATGACCTTTTCCCTCCTTTTCCTCTTTTAACCTAACCCTAAGTGACTTTTGGGGAATCCCTAAATCCAATGGTTGAAATAGATTGAGATCTAGGGCTGAGATTAAATGCTCATTTAAATCTCACTTTCTATTTTTTTAATTCACCCCACTTTAATAAAGACCCACTTAGTCATTTATTTCCAAAGTCACTTTTCCTTTCTAATTTGACATTGACTTTATTAAAGTCACTTTAAAATTAGACTTTAGTAACTTTATCACATAAAGTCACTTTTAAATTAGATTTGACTTTATAAAATTATAAAGTCACTTTAGGAGAAAAATTAAATTCTTTTGGACACTTTCCCTAGCCCAAAGATCAAAGCCTTAGGGAACCACCTGTCCTCCGGTACCAAATTTCAACACTCCCTCTTACCGAGGAAGGTGTTCCTCACCACACCCATCTTGTCTCTGAAGTAGACATGCTTGCCCCGTGGTAAGGCTTTGGCAAGAATATCTGCAACCTGCTCATCAGTGGGAATATACTCAAGCTTCACAGCTCCTTTCTGAACATAGTCTCTGATGAAGTGATATTTGATCCCGATATGCTTTGACCTGTCATGAAATACTGGATTCTCAGTGAGTTTAATGCAACTCTGATTATCACAGTAAATCACTGAAGGTCTCAACGGCTGACCAAATAAGCCAAACAACATCTTGCGAAGCCAGATGGCCTCACAACTAGCTAGACTGGTTGCCATATACTCTGCTTCCGCTGAACTCAATGCTACTGACTGCTGCTTTCGGAAATACTGGATTCTCAGTGAGTTTAATGCAACTCTGATTATCACAGTAAATCACTGAAGGTCTCAACGGCTGACCAAATAAGCCAAACAACATCTTGCGAAGCCAGATGGCCTCACAACTAGCTAGACTGGCTGCCATATACTCTGCTTCCGCTGAACTCAATGCTACTGACTGCTGCTTCCGGCTGAACCATGACACAACTGCTGAACCCAACCCAAAACAACACACGAAGTGCTCTTCCTATCGAAGCACAACCTGCGCATATCAAAATTAGTATAACTGCCAATCTCACTCCATCCCCATTTGCTGTAGTCCGAGACCATAATCCTTGTCCCCTGCAAAAATTACCGCCAAAATGTGTTTCACTGACCACCCGATGAACCTTCCTAGGCTCACACATAATGCATTGGCACCGTGTTGAGCGCAAAACAAATATGCAGTCCTAGTGTTGACCAAATACATCGAAAGGAACCAATTAGGCACATGCATGCAATGTGGGATCCGCAACTCGGTCTGAGCATGAAGCTGCTGATTGGTAGAGTCATCGATGTCGACATGGGTTTGCAATCCTCCATGTGAAATTTGCTAAGAATGTCCACAATATACTTCCCCTGTCCCAAGAAGAAATGCCCCTCCTCTTGCCACACCTCCAAACCCAAAAGGTAATGCATCAAGCTAATGTCCTTCATCTCGAACTCCGAAGGAAGATCTCTCTTGCAGCCCTCTATGAGTCTCTCTGCACCCGTAATGACCAAGTCCTCCACATACAACACCAGAATGAGAGGCTCCTCACCTTCCACAATAAACTATAGGTTCGGATCTGCATCACTCTTTGTGAAACCCGTCTCCTGCAAGTATGTATCAATCCTAGAGTACCAAGCTCTAGGAGCTTGCTTCAGACCATAAAGTACCTTCTTCAATCTACATACATGGGACTCCTTCCCATGCACCTCAAAGCCCTGTGGGTGTCAATGTCTGCCTCCTCTGAAGCCATTGAGAAATGCGGTCTTCACATCCATGCGTGGATCTTCCCAACCCATCTCTGCCCCTTTATCGATATAATGGGCAGAATCAAAGTATATCAGCCACGGGAGGCGAAGGTCTGCTCACATAATCAACTCCCCTCTGCAATGGAGAACCTCTAGCCACAAACCTCGCTTTGGGCTATAATCTGCTATCTATGCAATGCTTTGCACTGTATCAAGCCATCTGGAAGTAACCACGAATTTGCCCTCAGGCCTCGGCACCACCTCCCAAACATCATTCTTCATGATAGAAGAATACTCCTTCTGCATGGCCTCTCTCCAGACCTGCTGGCTAGCTGCATCCTCATAGCTAGAAGGCTCAGAGTCAAGGATGTTGGTAGCCATTGCCATATAGCTACAAAACCTCTCAGGTGGTCTGCTCTCTCGACCGGCCTCTTAGGCCCAGCAACAGATGTGGCCTCTCTCAAGGTGTCCTGAAGCCACTTGGGCTTCCTCTTCCCTGAGCACACTTCTTCCACTGGAGAATGAAACTCCTCCTCCTCATCATCATCAGGAGCCTAAAATCTTGACTGTCTGTCTGCTATCCTCCTGCCTACACCTAAACCTGTAGAAGCTGAGGTACCGTGTGAACTGTCCATCGGTGGACTCCCTAGTGAACTGCTCTGCATGCTGCCCAAAGCACCACCCCTCTAACTCTGTGAGCCACTGCTCACTGACAGACCTGACATCGTCATAGATGTACCTCCGGATCCTCCTGATCCCTGCCCACTGGATCCCTATAACTGACTCAGCTACTGCTGAGGGTCTGGCTGATCCAGATACTCTAACTCTCGTGACCTCCTAAAGGCCCTATCCTCCTCGAACTTCACATCCCACTCGACAACAACTTTCCTCTACGATAACGGGAATATAAATTAATCTGTTTAGGTCTCAGCAGCCCCACAAGATACCCTTCTTTGCGGTGGGCTCTATTTTGGTCCTCTTCTCCTTGGGTATGTAGGAGTATGTAATACACCCAAAGATACGAAGATGACCAATATCAGGCTTCTTCCCAGAAAAAGCCTCCTCCGGAGTCATGTGCCCCAAGGCACGATGCGGACTCCTGTTCTGCAAGTAAACAGCTGTGTTGCAGGCCTCTGCCCACAAAACAATGGCAACCCCTGATCATGTAACATGGCTTTGGCAGCCCCTCCGATGGATCTATTCTTCCTCTCCGCAACCCCGTTCTGCTGGGGGTTGTAAGGAACAGTGAACTCCCTCCTAATGCCTGCCTCCGCACAATAGTCAACAAACTCTCCAAAGGTGTACTCTCCCCCATTGTCCGACCTCAGGGACTTGATCTTCAGAACTTGTCTGTGTCTCCACAAGAGCTCTCAGTCTGACTTAGGCAGAAGACCTCACTCTTGGTCTTCAAAAAGTAAATCCCGGAGTCCTCCTGGAGTGATCATGATGAATAAAACATAGTACTCATACCCACTCAGAAACATGAGACATCCAGGCCGCTCACATCGGAATGAATCAACTCAAGTATCCCAGTCACTCTGCTATCACTGCTGGGAAAAGGGGATTTGGAAAACTTGCCCATCGCACATCCTCTGCGAGTATCAAAGTGATCAATACCGAAATCTGGCAC
Source organism: Pinus albicaulis (assembly GCA_034641835.2). Classification (NCBI taxonomy): domain Eukaryota; kingdom Viridiplantae; phylum Streptophyta; class Pinopsida; order Pinales; family Pinaceae; genus Pinus; species Pinus albicaulis. Next base: position 786,247,934 of record CM076573.1, on the reverse strand, counting down.
ACCTGTAGTGATCTCCCGCAAGGTCCTCAAGGCTCCATGATACATATGCCCCATCCTGCGGTGCCAAATCTCACACAGCCCTGAACTGCTAGCTCTACTGCCGGTATTACTACTCAATGCCAAAAGGGGCTGAAATGCAAACTTGTACACCTTTGCATGGCATACACCAATCACTCTAGCTGAATCAGTTGGAGTGCCCCTGGGATATATAAGCACTTGTCCTCTCTTGAACAATATCTCATACCCTCTGTCCTGCAATGCTGACACGGATATGAGGTTCTTCCTCATCCTTGGCACATATAGAACATCTAACACCTTCAAGAGAGGTTTGGGTTCCCTATCAAATGTCAATGTCCCCACACCGACTGCTCTAACAACACTGTCATCTCCGAGTACTACCTCTATATCAGTGCCACTCTTTGAAAGCTCTGAGAAGTACTCACGGACTCCGTCATATGACGTGAAGCCCCACTATCAACATACCAGATACCTGAAGATGCTTTCAGCTAATCGGGAAATGCATCTCCTACGAACCTCTATGTGGGTAATCTGCACCAGAGACTCACCTGCTAATGAACCCAAACTCCCAGTCAAAGCGATCTGCAAAGTCCTCAACCTCTACTGATGCTGCCATGCTCTGGGTCTTCCCCTTCTTCTTCTTCTTCTCTGGACACACAACTGCATAGTGCCCCATCTTCTGACAATTCCAACACTTCACCTTGGAATAGCCCTTCTGTGTGTTAACCTATTTATCTTTACCTTTGCCTTTGCCCCCACCATTGCTTGTGAAAGCCTGCTTCTTGCCTTTGCCTTTCTTGCCTCCTGCCAACAATGCTACATCCTCATCCTGCTCAACTGGCTTGGCTGCCCCAAGCTGACCTTTCCTGATCTCTATCTGAATGCAATCATCCCAAAACCTCTCCCATGTGGGAAGGGTCTCACGTGCACAAACCCCATTAGCAAAGTTCATCCATGAACTGGGGAGGCCATTCACTACTATCCGCACCAACTCAGTGGGTTGAATGACCTCTCCAATTGCTGCCAACTCATATCTCACATTAGTAACCTTTGTGAGATATCCAGCTGCACTATCAGTCTTACACATCATAATGGTTTTCAGCTTCTCCTTCAGGACCATTTTCCGGTTCTCATTGGTACTCTGGTAGAGATTGGACAATGTTGTCCACATCTCATGAGCATTTCTCTTTCCTCTCACATAAGGAATGCAATGGTCTTTGATTCCATCTAGAATCAGTCTCTTACCCTTGTTGTTCTTCCTATTATATGTTGCCAACTGAGTAGCATCAGTAGGCACATTAATAGGCTGTTGTGTGGTATGAACCATGATATCCCAGACTTCTGCCTTCTCAAAGATACTCTGCATTCTCTCCTTCCAAACGCTGTAATTGGTATGCCCATCCAACCTATCCTCCACCCTCAATCCCAATTATAATAATTGTCCTAAGCGAAAAATAATTTTTCTTTTGTAGTAAAGATAAAAAAATTACGTAATGTGAATTATCAGCTTGCTGGAATTTTTACGTGGCATCGACGAGGCGTATTTTTCTTTTTCTTTGTCCCCACTACACTTTCAACACTCAAGCTTTGATACCATGTAGAAATTTTCTGTTTCCCACCCCGGTTTTCAGTTTCACCTTATTTCTCCAATTAGTTAAATGTCTTTTCCCATATCCTTACATTCAACAAACTGGAAAATAATTTTTGCTGAAAACTCAAATTCTAGAAAATTTACAGAATGCTAGAAAATGCAGAAATAAAAATCAGCAAGCATAAAATAGCCATTCAACACATTTAACATTGATATTTTTGGTCAACATGACCTGGAAAAACCCCTTACAACTCTTGGGGAAAACCAATTCGAAAGCTTCTCTTTTATTTTTCTGAATATTGTTTTTTACAGTGAAATAGGAAAAACTCAGAAAAATTTCCAGCAACCAATTTACAGACTTATCTCGATTTCCATGCTTGCACACTGCCTCGGAAATTGTGCCAAATCGCTTAACAGCAAACCCGAGAAATTCTGACACCTTGAATGACCCAAATGCGTACGACCACCATCCCGGGGAAACATCTTGGGAGCAGTGCCTTCAACCTCTTTATCTGAATTTGTCAGAGATTTTGTACAGCAACCTCTCTTGAAATCCATGCCAAAAAACAGAGCTATAGCTGTTGTCCTCTTCCTCGGTTTTTGTGCCAGAAATGACAGCCACCCTCTTCCTTGAAAATTGTGCCTGATTCTTGTGCCTTGGAGTGTGTGCTTGTTGTTGTACCCTCTTCCTCGATTTATGTGCCTCCTCACTTGGAAACACTGCCTCTCCTTTGTTGTACGGATTTTCTGCCTCGGTATGGCGATAACAGGTCCTTGAAGTCTCAACGAGAAGACTATAAAGGAAGGCTTGAGGGTCATTTGGAAGATACACCAAAAGGATCAAATGATCGATTTCTTTAGTGAGCAGTGCTCAGGGAAAAACTTCGATCTAAGTGATTCTTCAGCGTAGTCGAGGGGTAGAGACAGTTTTGGTAGGCGGATCTTCTCTGTGGCCAAGGATTATCAGCAATGAGGCAGAGAAAGACGAAGAGGAAGCAGCGCAGAGCCAGGAGAGGGTGACGCAGCACCTAGAAGGAGTAACACAAGGCCACGCAGACCACATGCAGAGGTAGCGCAGTTTCTGAGCAGAAATCCGAGTTTCAGCTGGGAAATCGAGATTCTAAGTCAGTAGGGTTGGGATCGAGTTTCCTGAGGGCTGAAAGATCACGCATAAGAGGTGATGCAGTTCTAGAGCAATCCCCATGCAAGCCTACGCATCTACTACGCAGAGGCAGCACAGAGGGTCTTGTGGGGTTTCGTCAGTTCAACTACCGGATCAACTGGGACTTGCAAAGTGAGGTAATCTCACTATTTTTTCTCTATCAATATTCTTCGTAACTGATTTTTCCGGTGAGACAATCAGAGATGTATTCAGATATAACTATTGCTTAATAATAAAACCCGCAAATCTACTGCATCGGTTTTCCCGCATTGGGTTTTTCCGGGAACATTTGTCCAAAAATAACGGTGTCCTGTGCGTGTTATTTCTTTTGCTCAGTTTCATGTTTCCATATCTAAATTAATTTAGTGAAGGTTGCTTCAGTAATTGCTTCAATATTTTCATAATCTACAAAATAACTTGTTAATGTAATTTACAAGTAGGAGAAATAATTCAATTTGCTGTAGTAGGATCCCAGATCTAGGACTTGGAATTTTCACATGGTATCAGAGCATTGATTGTGAAGCAAGAAGAGCAGATCCAGCACTGAGACGAAGATAGAAGAGGTGTAGAAAGCAGCAACTCAAATCCCCAGAGGGATTTCACAGTCCAGGCCAGAAGGGCTGAAATTTCGCAGAAGGTCTCTTTTGAGTGAGTTGATAGAGAGGAAAGACTTTCAGATCAAGATTTTGCCAAGCTAGAGGGAGCAGGGCAGAGCCTCAACGCACAGATGGAGAGATGTAGTTTTCTGCAGGCAGAATTTGTTTTGTCAGGCAAAAAGTCATCAGAAAAAGGAAGCAGCAGCACAATGAGGGAATTTTCTTCCTCAAGAAGTTCCTAGTCGGGGAAGTTCATTTTTCCAAGATCTGAGCAGCAGATCCGGGTAGCAAATCTACAAACTCCAAAAGGAGTACATAAACCTGTCTAGTGATGCACAAAGGGGGAAGAAGAGGAGCAAATTCGACATTCTTGAAGGCCATGGCAACTCACGAGCTTAGAGATCAAGACAGGTTGGAGGAAGCCTCCAACTATGTAATCTGGAAGGCGAGGATTCAATGCCTTCTAGATGAATACGATCTCAAGCTCTTCGTGACGAGTACGATAGTTATCCCTGCAAATCCAGATCCGTTGAAGAAGTACACATCCGACATGGCGAAGGCTAAAAGGATACTCCTTGATGGAGTCAAATATCATATAGTGTCCCATATAACCAGCAAGGACACTTCTAGGCAGATGTGGGAAGCCTTGGCAACGCTGTATGAAGGATCTTCCGAGCACCAAAAGATGTACTTAGAGCAGCAACTGAGGATGGTGCAGATGCAGAGAGGGGATCGCAGTATTTCGTTCTTGACTAGACTTCAGGAAATCCATGATAAACTAGCAGCTATGGGGTCCACCCCTTCTACAGCAACGGTGAGACTGGCTCTTAACGCAGTCACTGAAGATTGGTGGGTGTTCGTCTAGAGTATCCTGGGCAGAGCAACCTTGCCAAGTTGGGAAGAGATGTGGGTTGCTCTTCAACAAGAAGAGCTAAGGAGAGACTTGGTCAAGTACAAACTTGATGGCAGCAGTGGCAGTGGGTCGAAGGTGAAGAAGGAGGAGGAAAATGCAGCCCTTGCATCCAAAGGGCAGCAAGAGCAACGGAGACGTAAGAAAGACATCTAGAAGATAAAGTGCTTCAGGTGTGGTGAACTTGGTCACTACGCTACCCAGTGTCCTTTGAAGAAAAAGGACAAGGATGAGAAGCACAATCCGAAGGCTGTGACCGCGAAGATCAAGGAGGATGAGTACGCCATGAGTACCCACGCATCTCCAGGAGGGAGATGGGGCGATATTGAACTGTAAGGTCACAAGAACTTCAGTTGGGCAGGATCCTTGAGGAGTCCACCTCTAGAATCATAACCTTGCTACAAGTGCCCAAGATCAACAGTAGTAGGATGGAGGAGTTTTCAATCGGCGCAGAGGAGTGCAAAAAGGACAGATGCAGTGGTTAGCAGTGCTAAAATCTAAGTAGCGCAGAGCAGAGTTGCAACAGCACAGAGGCAAGCAGTGCAGAGCAGCGGCAGCACAGTGCTTCAAAGGGACATCATGGGACTAGCAACAGTCAGTGTTTCAGAATCGAGATGCATCCTGAACACTTGTTCAGAATTTTGGATGTTTTTCAATTGCTTCTCTCAGCAGCTGAGTTGCAGTGCAGAGTTAGCAGTGGCAGTGCTAGCAGTAGATGGAGCAATTGGGAGGGAGTTGCACTACAGATGCAGTGTTAATCGTGGCAGGGTCAGCAGCAGCGCAGTGGTTGGTGGACAGCATGTCAAACATCAACAACGCAGAGGGAGATGCTTCAAAGTCAGAGCAATATGCAGCAGGGCATATTTGCTAGAGCACATTTCTCGCTAAGAGGAAGTGTTGATTTTGGGGTGGCATCGGTTGTGCTCTAAGTCTCAAACTTTGTGGAGAGGCTTAGACACACGCATTCCAGATAACCCAGAAATTGTTTTGGGAAATTCCACCCAAAAACAGTTTTATTTGATAAATTAATTATTTTTAATGAGGACCCTAAGTCTAACTTAGGAAATTAAAATAATTAGTGGGTATTAGTTTAAACTGTGGATGAAACTTCTAGAAAAAAGCAGATCAAGTCTAAATGCAATCTTAGTCGTTGATTGGATATCTAATCTCAGTCGTTGAAGTCTCAACGAGAAGACTATAAAGGAAGGCTTGAGGGTCATTTGGAAGATACACCGAAAGGATCAAGTGACTAATTTCTTTAGTGAGCAGTGTTCAAGGAGAAACTTTGATCTAAGTGATTCTTTAGCACAGTTGAGGGGCAGAGACAGTTTTGGCAAGAGGATCTTCTCCGGGGCCAAGGATCATCAGCAGAGAGGCAGAGAAAGATGAAGAGGAAGCAGTGCAGAGCCCAGAGAGGGTGACGCAGCACCCAAAAGAGGTGACGCAAGGCCACGCAGGCCACACGCAGAGGTAGTGCAGTTTCTGAGCAGAAGTCCGAGTTTCAGTTGGGAAATCAAGATTCTGAACTAGGAGGGTTGGGATCAAGTTTCCTGAGGGTTGAAAGATCACACAAAAGAGGTGATGCAGTTCCAGAGCAATCTCCACGCAGGCCTACGCAACTACTGCGCAGAGGGTGTTGAATTTTCGTCAGTTCAGCTATTGGATAAGCCGGGACTTGAAGAGTGAGGTAATCTCACTATTTTTTCTTTGTTAGTATTCTCTGTAACTGATTTGTCTGGTGAGACAATCAAAGATGTATTCAGGTATAACTACTTCTTAATAATAAAACCCCCAGATCTGCTGCACCGGTTTTCTCGCATTTGGTTTTTCCGGGGACCTTTGTCCAAAAATAACAGTGTCTTGTGTGTGTTATTTCTTTTGCTCAATTTCCTATTTCCACATCTAAATTAATTAAGTGAAGGTTTCTTCAGTAATTGCTTCAATATTTTTAGAAGTAATCTGCAAAATAACTTGTTAATGTAATTTACAAGTAGGAGAAGTAATTCAATTTGCTGCAGTAGGATTCCAGATCTAGGACTTGGAATTTTCACATAGACCGGTTGGCTTAGCTAAACAGCTCAAGAAAACTTGTGTTCAGAAGTTAAATTGTCAAAAGATGCAAATGAAGGCCTCTCCTCATTTATAATTGTTGGCCTCCTTTTCTCCCTTGGTGGTCCCCACTCTTTCACTCTCCTAATTCGCTCCCCCTCCTCTTTTTTCTCTCCTCCAAGACTGAGTTCCCTTCTTGGGCCAAATTTCTTTCTTGTGGGCCCCACGTTCCACTAGAGCTGCAATTTCCTTTTTTCCTCCTAAGTCCCAATGTCAGAATTACCTCCTCTCCCAAAATCTTCTCAATTGCGTTAAATCGAAATTAGATATATTACAATCCTCCCCACCAAATATTGTTTACCCTTAAGTAATGTTTGAACAAGCGCCTCCTTTGATTGTTGATCACCATTATCACCACCAATAATACCAGGGTCCCAAATGTGCCACTAAGTCATCCCTGATCTTTGCATTGCCTGGTCATGAAGGAATCCCTCGATACCTGGATCCCAAGCAATCCTGATCACTGTGAATGTTATGAATATAATTTATATAGAATAACAAAATTAATGTAAACAATAATAATAATCATTAATGATTAATTAGTTAATGAAGAGGCATGTCACTAAAGACATGGCCCATCGTGAACGGGTACCTAGCTAGGTATATATACAGGACCCTCAGTTGTAAATTGTAATCAAATCATCTCATCTCATATCAATTCTTTATATAATATTCAATATACAATTACTTGTCCTACAATGGATGTCTTTGTCTTTGAAGTATTCTGAAGATTATTGCAGGTATACGAACTTTGTTCATTACATTGGTATCAAAGCCACGTCTGATCCGACCTTTGGCCATCAACCCATCTGTCAACCTTCTTGTCGTTGTGATCAAGCGTTTCGCTACATAGGAGGTTCTCCATTCTACTAGATTCGCCGCCAAACCTTTGGCCATTTAAAAAATAAATAAAAAAGGAAAAAATATATTAGAAAAAAAATAATTAAAAAATATATATATATCAAAAAATCAAAATTTATAGAACAAAAAAAATAATAATAATAAATAAATAAATAAAAATTATAGAAAAAAAACAAAGAGAAAGGCTAAAAAGAAATAAATTTTTAAAAAAGGGGATTAACCATAAGAAAAAAGAAACTAATACAAAAAGAAAAATTATATAGAAAAACAATATTTAAAAAAATGTATAAAAAATAACACCAAAAAAACAATCAAAATTTAAAAAATCAAAAATAAAAATTCAGTAAAAATTAAAAAAAAGGTCAGCGTACCTGCAACGTTGTCCGACCTTTGTCGCCAACCCCAACGCATTCTAAGTTGCATAGTGCCACTTAGTTGTCATACCAAAGCCCACTGTGTAGTTGTCGTATGAATTGTTGGAAAATCAAAACCACTCAACACTCTAACATTCACCGACGCCTGTCACCTTAGCCACCCCGCTATCACCTCACAAAGTCGCAGTCCTGTTGTTAACCTCACTCTCATGTGAGTAAAACAATTCTAAGTCCAAAATTATTAAATTAATTATTATCATGAAAGTTGGAATTTAATCCTACCTTTCTAGATTGGGTTTGTTCCTCATAGTTAGAAGTCAGTTTAGGTCTAGTTGGTTGAGAGATTCTCTCCAACTAGTTAGGCTCTTAGATTAGTGTGTGGTTGAGATATATGTTCAACCAAAGTGTCCAAGATAGACGCACTATCTTAAGACAAACTTCCTCATGTATTTATATTACCATAAACATTATTTTAATAATGAGAATGTGAGAGTACAGGGAGGCTCTCGGGCCTTTTCTGCCATGTCTAGTTATTCATGTCTCTAGTATGTTTTTATGTGTGTTAATTTTCTTTAATTTTCTACATGTGGTATCAGAGCAAGGTTATTGGGTTTTCTTCTCATGAAGGGCCCAGATAGATATGAGAGGAGTATGGTAATGTTGTAGCCTAATGAGTTCGATTATCCCGCTGACAAGTTTGATTAGTTGCGGGCATTGGGCTTTATCCATGCTTTATTTGTTGTTGTCATGATCAAAGTATTGTAGATTTGGCCTCATATAAAGAAGTTGGACACTGAAGTTTTCATCGGGGATGTGCATCCTTCAATTGTAAAGTGCTCTCCATTCGTGTGGTGACCAATGGACCTCGTGAGGGTGAGAGCCATCAGATTCCTTTCCCTGTCGCTTGTCTCTTGGACACAGCAATACGCATGTTCCAATCCTTTTCTCACCCCTGCTGTCGCTGCCATTCATAGCCCTTGGTGCGGTCGGATAAACTTCATTCGCTACAACCACAACCGTCGACCGACCTCATAGCCACCATAGTCGACACATTCTACAACAATCACCATCCTTTGTTGGGCCCTCAGAAGACCACTACTCCGAATTCTTCCACATCCCTTCCTTGCCTATGTGGTCTACATCCGGTTCAAATGAAGTCATCGACCATCTGTCACGTTCTGTCCATCTCATGCTTGTCGCTGGTCAATTGTGCCATCATCGTCTATTTGAGCTTCCAATACCGTGTCGTGGTTATTTCCATTAAACTGAATTGTTGCCCTTGGTTAAAGTGAAGTATGATTGGTGTCATGTCGGCCATTACATACAACTAAAAAATAAATGCACATTAAAACTATAAAATAGATATTATAAAGTTAATTAATTATAAAGCTTTATAATTATATAATTATATATTAATTTAATAATTTATTAAAAAAAAGAGTTGAAGTACAAAAAAATTATATAAAAAAATAGATATTAAAATCCAGTTATCGTTGACTTGAAATATTGGCAAGCAAAATGGAATTTAATTTGGAGAGGAAAGAAGGAAAGATGAGTCATGTAAACAAGTCAACATTTTGGACTAAATGTCCATTTCGTCTTAAACGAAATTGGATATACATATATTTTAAAAAATTACAAATTAAGTTGTCAAGTGTGTGGAAGATTATTTAGTACCGAAGAGCATCAAGGTAATCCACGTACACAAATTAAAAGATTAAAATAAGAGCTCATAGAACTTCAGCCAAAAAATGAGGCATCAAAAAATAAATATAAGGATCTCGAAGATCGGTTTCATGAAGAATCAACAAAACGTAATGAAGAAATTTGGCGTCTAAGGGACCATAATAAAAAATTACTTGAGAAGTTCAAAAAGTCCGAAGATGCCAAAAATTTTAAAAAAAAATAAATAAATAAATAATAGAGGAAGAAAATGAATGTTTCAAGAAGAAATTCAACAAGAATCTATCAAAAAAGGAAGACGAAAAATTGCATTTAAAAACCCTTAATCAAATGTTACTAGAACAAATCAAAAGTATAAAAGACAAAGAGAAGGATACTAAGGACAATGTCAACAATTCAGAAAATGACAAACTTTCACGTCTAAGGAATCATAATCAAAACCTTCTTACGCAAATAAAGAAGCTTAAAAGTGACAAGAAGTCACTAAATGACAAGTTAGAACAACTTCAAAAAGAAGTATTGAAATTTCTAGTTGTAACAGTCCAAGTTGAAGATAAAGGGATAAATATCAATCCAGTCAATATTACAACTCAAAAAGAAGAGAAACCTATAGAAAATAAAACCAATTCTGATGTTGCAATCCAAACAATGGAAATTCCAAGTGATGATTCAGTAACCAACTCAACAACAACAGTACCTAAAGTAAATCAAGAAATTGCTACACACTTGATAAGGGAAAGTCCACCCAAAATAACTCCTGAACGATATTTGAATCACAAGAGCAGACAACTAAGTCAGTCTACATATTTGTACCATTCAAAACAGAAACAACAAATTTATGTTCCAAGCAATGCTAAAGTTTGCAGAAAACTAACCTATGATAACAATTCATTAGAAATTTCCAGTGATTGGAAGATTCCACAAAAGATTAATCTAAGATGGTCACATCCATTCTCGGTCCAAAAATTTTGTTTATCACTCAAAGGATCATATCGTCTTGTATCTACAACTATGAAAGTTCTGGGATGAGAAGATATTCGAAACAAGAAAAGAGATCAAGCCCTTTCATCAGTAAGCTTTGAGGACAAAGCTTTTTGAAGAGGAAAGCAATGTTATGAATATAATTTATACAAAAATAATAAAATTAATATAAACAATAATAGTCATCATTAATGATTAATTAGTTAGTAATTAGTTGATGAAAAGGTTGTCTCTAAAGACATGGCCCATCGTGAAAGGGTACCTACCTAGGTATATATATAGGACCCTTAGTTGTAATCAAATCATCTCATCTCATATCAATTCTTTATATAATATTCAATATACAATTACTTGTCCTACTATGGATGTTTTTGTCTTCGAAGTATTCTAAAGAACATTGCAGGTATACGAACTTTGTTCGTTACAATGAAGCACCCCTTGATTTGTTCACAGTCAAGCCAGGTATAGGTACCAAAAGCCCTTTGCATACTATCAATAAGTAGAGCATCATGATAGTGTAGGACTCTGTCCATCTCCCCATGAAGTTGCCCTACCGAGTAGTCCACCTCCTACACCCCAAGGGTAAACTCCTGAAGATACAACCCAATCCCCATGGGGATGAAGTATGAAGTCTCTCCCGCATGGGCTTCCCTTCATATCCTCCTACTGACCAACCTGTTGTTGAAGAATGTAACTAGTTTCGGTCTTCATAATTGTATTTGAGTCATAATGAAATGCATTTATCAAAAGAAAGAAAAAGAAATTATTATTATTATTATTATTATTATTGTTATGACTTCTTAAAGCATGGGTTTCATGCTTGGGTCATCATGTTTTAGGTCAAATTCCCCATTGAGGACTTTAGGATTTATATCCAATCATTAGAGTCATTGTCCATTTTATGAGACCCTTCTTGGGTTGCTTTTGAATCATATAAAAAAAATTACTTTTGAGTCTGTTGTCGCACAGAATGTCTAGGCACCGCGACAACGGTTCAGATCGAGGGTTGTCACCCTGATCCCCAATCTCTCTATTTAAGTTGTCTCCTTATATCAGACTAAGGGGGGTAGACCCTGTGGAAATGGAATGAAGGAGAACTAGTTGGGAACCAACCAGTTTGGGAGACACAATTAAACGGCCAAATACTTGTGAAAAATCTAGTGAGATTAAAAGATTCGATTGAATTTGAAATACTGATATCGGTGTCTTATGGAGTCAACTATCCTGCTAAGGAAATTACAACCAAGCACTTGATGAGAAACTGCTGCTATGCAATGCAAGGAAAATTATTTGCATGGGCGAGATGAAACAAGCTTCGAAGATGCAAGGTGATGTTAAAAGCCTAAAGCACTAAGGTTATAAGTAATCTGATCTAACCACTAAGTACTTAAGCAAGAGTGCTAAGGTATCAATCACACTTGAAGAATTTCCCAAGACTTAAATATTCAATAACGATTCAATAATTCAAGTAAATGAAACAATACTTAATTACACATTAGACAATTTTAATCGATAGAAAACGTTCAAAAGTTCAAATGCCAATAATCATCAAACCCAACTGAAGCATAAGAAGACAACTAGCATTTAAATCTTAGTAATTAATCATCAAGAAATAACATAAAATATAGATGCTAAATAAAAAGTAATTTATGGATTAAATAGTATTCTAAACTAATGCAAATCCAATAAAAAATCTTATTTTTCTCCTATAGTCAAACTTAGAATATATTCTTCAGCAAGATTTCAGATTTAAAATATTAATTGCAGCAGTAATTTAAACCATAGATCAGCGAACAAACGATAACGGCACCAATGCCCAAAATGACTAAAAATTGTAAAAATTATTGAACTTGAAGAAAAATCAATTTTTAGGGCTTGATTAAGAGAAATTTCAAATCTGATATTTTTATTTCAGCAGTGAAACAGTGACAGATCAGCAAGATAAAACCGCCAAATACTTCCAGAAATAGCAAAAAATATATTAAAACTTGAAAATTTCAATTTTAAGGCTTTAAGAGTGTTTGATTCAGTGATTTTCAGAACTGATAAGTTTATAACAGCAATAAATTGATAACAGATCAACAAACTGAAAACACTGAAAATTATCCCCACTATGTCTAAAAATAATAAGTTTTGTCGAAAAACTGAAAATTCAGATTTTTTGGACCTTATTTAGAATATGCATTAGAAATGTTCAAATCTGATTTTTCACAGTTATGCAATAATTTCCAACAAGTTTCAAAGTCAGATTTGGGCAAAATTAAAGATGCCCAAGGGGCCAAAAACTTTGAAAATTAAGATTTTGCAATTTTAAACAACTTTGACCATATAAAATGTGTTTTTAGGGCCTAATTATTTGTGATTTGCTTGTTGTAATAAAATTTTGCAGAAAATAAGGGTTTAGAGATCAAACCCTTAGCCCAATGCTTTGAAGATCCCACACGTTGAAAATTCATGAAATTTTGAGATAACGTTGCTGCTTGAAAAATAGAATTTTTGAGATCAAAATCCTGCAAAAATAGCCTCAAAAGCCTATACGTCCTCAAGGGTCTAGATCTGGCTCAGATTTGAAGATTTCCTTGGTTGATTTTTCAGATATATTCCTGCAAACAAATATTGAGCCCAAATCTTGCCCTCCAGGGTCTAGATCTGGCTCACAGATCTGAAGATTTTCTTAGCTGATTTTTCAGATCTATTCCTACAAACAAATATTGAGCCCAGATCTTGCCCTCCAAGGTCTAGATCTGGCTCTAATCTGAAGATTTCCTTGGCTGATTTTTCAGATCTAATCCTGCACAAGTGAAAAGAGAAAAACCCAATACCCAATATGTACAAAAATAGAGAAAATCCTAAAAACCCAAATGTTAGAATTCAAAAATATGTTACAAAACTTCTGATCTACACATGTAAATTACAAATCTATACAATATATTTACAGATCTATGCATAAGAGTTGCAGATTTGTCAGATCTGAAGAGCATAAGTCTGACTTCGCTCCCAGATCTGAAGATCTAAGGCTCTTACTAGCCAAATCTAACTTTAAATTCAATAAAAGTTAAGAAAAAAATTTTGTTTAGGCACAAGCCTTAGAAAAACCCTGTAAAAATAGAATTTAAGATAGGCCAGGGGAATTAGATCCGAAGGGCTCTTCAAATCTTATTTCCTTGGGAGTCGACTAGTCCAGTCGAGGACTTCACCAAACGCCCAATTCTAAATCCGAAATATTTTTGCACACTTAAAGTTAAACCGTTAAATCAATAGAGAAATAAGATAAAAAAATAAAATTTTCAAGAGTCAGAGATCACTACTAACTCAATCCAATTAATATTCCTACCGTCAAAGTAATCTCGACCGTCAAAAATGATTTAATCATCTTTTAATCTTGTCTGTCGAAATTATAAATTTTTGAGGAAATTCGAATTTATCATTTAATTCATTTTTAATTAACTCAAAAATAATATTTTCGAGATAATTACCTCAAAAATTTACTTTGACTTAACCACCAAGGCCCAAGGGTCCAAAATTTTTTGAAATTCTCAATATTCCCTTGGCCTGGGACCTTTAAAAAATTATTTTTTAGGGACCCACGAATTTTGCCTTTGAAAAATTTTAAATCACCTAGGACTTAAAATTAATTAAATTTATGACATAGGATTTTTAATTTAATTTGGCCAGAAAATTTAATTAATTGACTAATGAGGGGAATAATTATTTTTCCAACCCTCTTTACATAAAATAAATACATTTAGACACATAAAGGGAGAACACCCATTCGTGATAGACCCTCAAATAGCTACCCAATTCTGCAACTCAAAACATGATCTAGTAGACCAAGTAGCTTGTCATAAAATAATCTAGCCAATTAGCTAGGAGTATTCCCAAATTACTTTTACAAAGACTCAATAAAAAACACTAGGACTCGATTAGTATCTTGACCACAAAATACACCCTAGCTTTGGGATGAAACTAGAGGGAAAAACTTTGCCGATCACTTGTTTCGAGAAATACAAATGAATCAGTGAGACAAAAAAACTCCTAGGATAGAAATCGTCACCAAAATACTAAGCTTACCCAGGTTGTTACATACATTATGGTCTTACTTAGATCATTTACATCATAAACATGCAGAATTGGTTTACATCATTTATAAAATTGTCAACTGATTATGGAATTTGAATGGTGTGAACACCTCGAACATGATAAATCCCATTTGCAAAAATGTAGTGTATTGATATGGGGTCGTTAACAAATAGTGATCAACAGAGTCAAATATGTAATTTGTCACCTCAACACAAAGTCGGCCCTTACCTGTTAAAGTCAGCCCTTACTTGTTCAAGTTGGCCTACATGAAGGTAATTCGAACTCTAGAAGAGGCTATATATATAGTGCAATTAGATTCATTTGGACACTCACTCAAAAGTTCAATATACAAGCACTAGTAGTTGTAGTGTACGAAATTGTAGGAGGAAAAGAAGGATCACAAGATCGAAGTTTTTTGGGTCATCTCTCTCACACGTGTGAATTTACTAGGCTATTACTGGAAGATTGAAATTTCTGTCGCTAGGTCGAAGTTGCTGCATCAAGGTCGAAGTTACTGCTACATCGAAGTTTTTGTTGCATCAAAGTGTTGCTTCAAGGTCGAAGCACTTCTTCAAGGTTAAAGTACTGCTTCAAGATAGAAGTGTTGCTTCAAGATTGAAGTGTTGCCCCTAGGTCGAAGTTCAGTTGTTGCTAGGTCGAAGTTGTTGCCGCCAGTTGTTGCTGCCAAATCGAAGTTATTGTTGCAAGATCGAAGTTCTAGATCGAAGTTGTTACTAGAAGGTTATCATCTGCAAAAGAAGGAAGGGTTGACTTGGTGATTGGAAGAAGTTTGTGACTAGGTCAAGGAGTCTTCGATTATCTCGTTAAACTATTGATAGAAGAGTTGACTGGGTTTTCCCGGAGACTGGGGTTTTGCCCTGGCTGTCCACCTACATTTGGTGTCCTTGATCTTCACGTTATGGCTTTGGTAATTGCTTGATGAACTAAAGTAAAAGAACACAAAAAAGTTAATAAGTAAATAAGATCTTCACAAGTAATTATCATCATAAGAAAATATTTTTGCCTTTCTGATTTTCTAACACCTACCATGTTGATGAATTCCCCCATGCCATCAGCGAGTCACAAAAGCTCAATGGAAGATTTGAATGATCTTCCCCTGTAGAAATCAACTCATCCCCAAGTGTTAAAATTGGCAACTAGGGCCAAACTCCACCTTGGATAGCTCATACGATGGAGATGATATTTTTGTTGGATACCTCTTTCCGAGAGGTGCAAGATTGATCTAAAGATAATCTTGTTTGCATGAGTAGAAGTAAGATTTTGAATTTATTCTCTCACACGTGTAAATTGTCAAGGTCGGCCAGAAGTCTAATGTAGGCTCATAAGCCCCAATGGATGTGTCTCCACTCTCAACAAAGTGTATAAATATGAGAGACCTCTTCCTCATTTTGGACATCATCACTCATCACCTTTCTCTCTCCTCTCGTCATTGGTTCATACAAAGTGCAACCTCTCTTCTTCACACGTGTGGCAAAGTGATTAGCAAGTCTAAAATTTTCGAATCTGTTTTAGGGCAAAATCACAAAGCATTGACCAGCGTTGACCAAGGGTCAAGCACACTCCAATTGTTGTGTTTTTTAGATAGGAACTTCGATATCACTAGGTCGCATTCTTTGGCACAGAAATCAAGGATTTTTGGGCATGTTGACTAGCATTGACCGTAGCGTTGACTTTTCTGTTGGCCAAGTTTGAATGAGAATTTCGAATCTGTTTTGGGTTGATTTGGGTTGTTGTTAGAGGCTGCATTGACTGGGTTTCACCGAGCTTATTTAGAGGAGTTTTCTTGTTAATTTGACTAGCATTGACTTTCTAGTTAAGGCATCCTATTGACTATTGTTTGACTGAAGTATTGGGCAAGTGTATTTTGTATATTATACTTTTAAAGAATAATAAGAAGATTTGATCAAAGTGTTTTCCCCGCATTGGGGTTTTTCACTGGCATCCGCCAAATATTGTGTCCTCTTGTCTTGGCTTGTCTTCTGCTTATTGTTTATGTTGTATCAACATTTACTGTCATTGTTAATGTGATTGCAAATCTGGAAATTGATATTGGGCAAATAAGAAAAGACTGAAGCAAATTGCTCTAAAGAATAGAACATACCATTGTTATCTAAAATTAACATGGTATCAGAGCCCAGGTGAAGACAAAGCCCAAGCAAGAGTGAGAAGAGAAATCATTGAGATTTGTTGGACAAGGGCAAGGGTAAATGTCTTCCTCATCTTACTTCAAATCTGATGACAAGCTCAATGATAAGTTTGATTATCATGCATGGAAAATGTCCTTGGACTTGACTTTGGAGGAGCATGAAGCTATGGACTATGTTCAGGGAAATATTGATGAGCCTCCTTCAAATGCACCGGTTGCCACTAAGACAAAGTACAAGAAAGGAGAGGTCAAAGCTAAGAATATCATCAGCGATTCTATTCACAAGCATTTGGTTGCTTACATCTCCAAGCTGGGCACATCTAAGGAGATGTATGACAAGTTGGTTAGCATGTTCACGGCTAGCAACGCAAATCAAATTCTCTTTCTCAAGAACAAGTTGAAGGACATCAAGATGGAGAGAGGAGATTCCATCCAATCCTATTTCATGAGGATTACCAAAATCGAAAATGATCTTCCATCCATTGGAGAGGTTATTGCCTATTGAGAACTCACTCTTATTGCCCTTGGAGGTCTTCCCTGAGCATGGTATGTATTCAATACCACTATTCTTAATAATGACAAGATTCCAGATTTTGATGAATTGTTGACTAGATGCACTCAAGAGGAGACAAGGATGATGGAGAGAGACATACCTTCAAATAGGAATTATCCTATTGCAATCCCTGCTCGAGCTAAAAGAAAGAACTATGTTGGTCCAAGGAATCAAGGACAAGGAAGATTGGGATTCAAAGAAGGAAGGGTAGATGTTTCAATTGTAACAGGTTTGTCCACTATGCTAGAGAGTGTCCCAATAAAAGGGATACTCCACGAGATGATGATTACAACAACAATGATTTCAAGGGGAATGGAAATCAAAGGAACAACAGGTTCAACAACAAAGGAAAGAGAAAGGCTCTCACTACACGAAATGGAAATGGTCAACCTTCCAAAAGATCGAGAAACTCCAGATATGATGATTCTAATGTTGTAGATAAAAAACAAAAAGAATTTCTTCTTATATCTGCCCTCTCTGATGCCTCTCCTCCAGACACCTAGGATAATTGGTTGATTGATAGTGGTGCCTCAAAGCACTTAACTAGATACAAAGAGGCACTCTAACATTTGATTGAAAGGGAAACCAATTTGGAAATCATACTTGGAGACAATACCACCTATCCCATGAAAGGGACAAGGAATGTTACTCTTCATCTAAATCAAGGTCAAATCCTTCATCTACAAGATGTGTTATATGTACCTGACTTGAAGAAGAATTTAGTGTCTATTTCGGTGATGGAAGATAAAGGATTCAAGGTGGCTTTCATTGATGGAAAGGTACGTGTTTGGAAGATGAACTTCAAAGAAGCATTCACTCTTGGTTTCAGGGTTGATACTCTTTATTAGGTTGGAGGAAGTCCGTTGGGAACCATGACATACAACACTACTCTTCAATCCGAATTATGGCACCAAAGGTTTGCCCACCTTCATTATAAAGCTCTTCCCAAAGCTAGGAAGATGGTCATAGGTATGCTCGATTTCAAAGTTGATCATGAAGGTGTTTGTCAGGGTTGTGCCAAAGGGAAACATACAAGGGGACCATTCCCCTCAAGTGATAGCAAGACAATCGACATTCTTCAATTGATTCATTATGATTTATCTAGTATGTTGCTCATAACATCCTTGGGAGGATATTTGTATTATGCTATTTTTGTGGATGACTTCTCTCGCAAAACTTGGATATACTTCTTGAAGAAAAAGGACGAAGTATTCAAATGGTTCCGCTCTTTTAAACCCTTGGTTGAAAATCAAACAGGGAAGAAGATCAAAGTATTAAGAATTGATAATGGAACCGAATATGAGTTCAATGACTATGGTAGGAAAGTTGGCATTAAGAGGGAGACCACTACTGCTTATACTCCCAAACAAAATGGAGTTGCCGAAAGGAAGAATCGAACGAACATTATCTACTCGTGCCATGCTTCATGACTAAGGCCTACCAAAGTTCCTATGCGGAGAAGCTGCCAACACTGCCATGTATGTTCAAAATAGATGCCCACATCAAGCTTTGGACTCCAAAACTCCCGAAGAAATCTTCACCGGTAAGAAACCTAATGTTTCTCATTTTAGAATTTTTGGAAGTCTCGTATATTTTCATGTGCCGAAAGAAAAAGAGAAGCAAGTTGGATGCTTCTAGGAAGAAGGGAACATTTGTGGGCTACAGTGAAACTTCAAAGGCATATAGAATCTATGTGCCTGGTCAAATGGAAGTGGAGATAAGTCATGATGTCACCTTCGATGAAGATGTTGCCCTTGGGAAGGTTAGAGATCTTCCTATTTCAAAAGAAGACAAAGATGAAGATGCAGGAAAGCAGGAAGAACCAAAGGATGAACTGATGCCCAATGTTGAAGGTCCGATGGATCCCATTGATCCACCTCCTGGTGAGCCCTCTTCTTCAAAAAGACCCTCATGGCTTAGAGATACTCTCGAAGATGCCGAGAGATTTATTGCTGCCGAGAGATTTATTGCACCAAGGGGGACATTCCATGAAAGTAAGTCGAACAGGTACCAAGGGTACTTAGTAGCCATGAGCACCATTATTCAATCTGAGCCTGGAACGTTCGAAGAAACTGTGAAGCACCAAATTTGGAAGGATGCAATGAACGAAGAGTATGAATCGATCATGAAGAATGATGTCTGGGATGTGGTCCCTAGACCAAAGGACAAGTCGGTTGTCACCACGAAATGGCTTTACAAAATCAAACATGGAGTTGATGGGAGTGTTGAAAAGTTCAAGGCCAGGTTTGTTGCCTGAAGCTTCTCGCAGAAGGAAGATATAGACTATGATGAGATATTTGCACCAGTTGCCCTATATACCACCATTCGTTCGATTATTGCCCTTGCTGCCTCACAAGGATGGAATCTACATTAGATGGATGTCAAGACCACCTTCTTGCATGGCTCGCTTAAGGAAGAGGTCTATGTGGAGAAACCTCTGAGGTTCGAAGTTCGCAATCAAGATACACATGTATGCAGGTTGAAGAAAACTCTCTATGGGTTGAAGCAAGCCCCCAGGGCTTGGTATGAGAGGATCGATAGCTATTCAATGAAGTTGAGCTTTACACGAAGTGAAGCTAATCTGAACCTTTACTTCAAGGTTGATAATGACAAGCCTCTCATTTTGGTGCTCTATGTGGACGATCTTTTTTTGACAGGTGCAGACCCTCTCACTCCTCAATGTAAGAGGGAGTTGACTTCTGAATTGGAGATGAAAGACCTCGGACTAATGCACTACTTCCTAGGCTTGAAGGTCTGGCAAAAGCCAGGTGAGATTTTCCTTTCTCAAGGAAAATATATTATGAAGCTACTTGAAAGATTTCGAATGGTGGACTGCAAGTCCGTGACTACTCCGATGGAACTCAAATTTAAGAAGCTATGCGGAAGTGCTGTTGGGCCTGATTTGGGAAATCCTTCCGAATATCGTCAGCTCGTGGGGGCCCTAATGTTCTTGGTGAACTCCCTTCCGGACATATGCTTTGTAGTGAATACGTTGAGTCAATTTATGGTCGAGCCTCATCACATACACTAGATTGCTGCCAAGAATCTTTTGATATATCTCCGGGGCACAATCAACTATGGACTAAGATACAGCGCTGAGAATTTGAGGCTCCATGGATATATTGATGCTGACTGGGCTGGCAGTGTGGTGGATCGTAAGAAAACATCTGGATGTTGCTTCTCTCTAGGTTCTGCGTCAATATCCTGGACGAGCAGGAAGCAGAAGTCAGTTGCTTTGAGAATCGCCGAGGCCGAATACATTGCAGCAAGTATGGCCTGTTGTGAAGTTGTTTGGTTGAGGAATCTCTTTAGTGAGTTGTTTGGGCATGTGAAGGATACCACCGTGATCTATTGCGACAACCAAAGTGGGATTCAACTTTCAGAGAATCCCGTGTTCCACGACTGCTCCAAGCATATTGCTATCAGGTACCACTTTATCCGGGATATTGTACAACGGAGCACCGTAAGGCTCCATCACATTGGGACTAATGAGCAAGACATCAATATTCTCACTAAGCCCTAGGGGAAGGTCAAATTCTTAACCTTCCGTGAGAGACATGGACAGACCCTCCTGTGAGGGTCCCGCTTGAGTTGGACATTGAGCTCTAGGAGCTCCAGGGGGCTTGGAATTACTCCTTGGAGCTATGAGCGACCATAGGGTGAGGTTCGCCTTCCCCTAGTGGGCGTTGTGTATAGGGTGAATGGTTTGCCTTCCACTGTGATACCCCATTATTGGTTGATATATGAGCATGTTCACCCTCTCTTGTTGATGCCCCAGCATACATCCTACCCATGGAGTCCGGGACTCATGGGAAGTACCTCTCATCTGGCCAATGAGTTGGGAAATGAGGATAGAGACCATAGTATTACCGATGGATGCATCATGTACTGTCGTACTCTCTATGCTAGGATGCATGGTGTCCAAGAACTTGATCTGGGATAAAGTCTGGATGAGGTTTTTACCTCTACATTGACTTTGGGTCAGTGGAGAGTGGCAAGGTCTCGTGACTCACTCTCGATCAAATTCTTCTTCATTATTTCTTCATAATTCAAAAGAGCAAAGCAGTGCAGGGATGACAGGATGGTAAAAGTTGACAGATGGATTGGCAGGTAGATTTCTCCCTAGTAGAGAGGGAGTGTTAAAATTGGAAACTAGGGCAAAACTCCACCTTGGACAACTCATATGATGGAGATGATATTTTTGTTGGATTCCTCTTTCCGAGAGGTGCAAGATTGATCTAAAGATCATCTTGTTTGGATGAGCAAAAGTGAGATTTTGAATTTATTCTCTTACACGTGTAAATTGTCAAGATTGGCCATAAGTCTAAATCTAATGTAGGCTCATAAGCCCCAATGGATGTGTCTACACTCTCAACGAAGTGTATAAATATGAGAGACCTCTTCCTCATTTTGGACATCATCACTCATCACATTTCTAACTCCTCTCTTCATTAGTTCATAAAAAGTGCAGCCTCCCTTCTTCACACGAGTGGAAAAGTGACTGGGAAAGTCTGAAATTTTTGGATATGTTTTAGGGCAGAATTGCAGAGCGTTGACCAAGGGTCAAGCACACTCCAATTTTTGTGGTTTTCAGGCAGGAATTTCGATCTCCCTAGGCCGCATTATTTGGCACAAAAATCGAGGATGTATGGGCACATTGACTAGCATTGACCGCAGCACTTTGACCGTGGCATTGACTTTTCTATTGACTAAGTTTGACTGAGAATTTCATATTTGTTTTGGGCTGATTTGGGCTGCAGTTAGAGGCTGCATTGAGTAGGTTTGGGCAAGCTGATTTGGAGGAGTTTTCTTGCTAGTTTGACCAGCGTTGACTTTCAGGTTAGGGCATCCTGCTGACTATTGTTTGACTCAAGTATTATACAAGTGTATTTTGTATATTGTACTCTCTCTCTCTGCTGAACTTTTGAAGAATAATAAGAAGACTTGATCAAAGGGTTTTCCCCGCATTGGGGTTTTTCCCTGGCATCCGCCAAATATTGTGTCCTCTTGTCTTAGCTTGTCTTATGCTTATTGTTTATATTCTATCAACATTTACTATCAATGTTAATGTGATTGCTAATCTGGAAATTGATATTGGGCTAATAAGAAAATATTGAAGTAAATTGTTCTAAAGCATAAAACATACCATTTTTATCTAAAATTAACACCAAGGGTAGTTGTAATGCCAAGCCCTGTGATGCCCGAATCCAATGCGAGTCTAAAAGTGTTCCACCATGTTGTCACTATGCAACTTTGACCCTAATGGTATGCCCATCATGTGCAAGTTGTATCCTCCTCTCCTGGGACCTAATGGAAACATATCTACAGAGTCCTAATGCATTTGGCCCAAGCATCACCACGATGTCACGGCCTACCCATCCAACACTCACCCTAATCCATAGCAACAACAAGGAAAACCAGCCTTTCCATGCGATAAAGGCCTCAACGCTCCCCTGCATTTCAAACCAAGTGTGAGATGGGTCATCTTCTATCCTGATCCCGCTCATCATGAGACAAAGTGTCCAATCAACCAACCAAATCCCTGGATCCCACAGCCAGAACGCCTGCGGCATAGTCCTGACAGCGGTTGGCACCAACTTGTACCACGTCTCAAGAGACAACACCCAGGTACCATGTGTCAGTGTGCAATGTTGGAAAGTGATAAATGGAAGCTCACTATTAGCCCTGTGATCAGCTCGATCTCCAAATCTGGGTGTGCCAAACCCAATGGTGTGCTTGATGCCCCTGTTAGGAGATCTCTCGAGTGGCAACACTCCAACAACCTCTTGTGCATCATCATGCTCTGCTGCATACAAATACGTACCCCTGCACTCATGTACATAGCACTGAACTCTTTGGCACAACTCCATGCGCCACTGGATACCAACACTCAATGGCATGCCACCATGTACCATAGGGCATCCCATGTGTGCCCATGAATCCACCACTCTGCTAGTACACCCACCACAATGCGATCTACACCTCCTCATCCCAAGTACACCTAACTGGACCAACTCCTCACATGCAATCAAGAATAATGCTACCGTGCCAAACCTTAGTAGCTCTGGTGCCCAATACATCAATGAGAGAACATTGTCTCAATATGATGCCCTGTCCGGTGGCCCATCGATACCACCTCCTCCTACAAACTCCTGCCATAGTAGGCTAATCACCGTGTGACCCCATGCATGATCAATATGCCAAGAGAACTCATGAAATTTGTTTGATCCCTTGTCAAACCATCCTATCACTAGTGTTGATGGAGATTTGAAAGTGTGTCGGCGCTTGGTCATCAGATCCATCGCACCACTAATACCACCACTAACCGAATCCATGTTGTGGCGGGGTACCCCCCTTGGATCCCAACAACAATTTGGCCCTTGGGCTCCTCTGGTAACCCATGGACCCCGCTGGACTATGCCCTTGGCCATGAATAGATCCAAACACCCAAACCGCTCCATTGGGTACCATCTAAATACCTCTCGCCATCATATCCCAAAAGAGAGATCAAAGGCACAATCTCCTGTAGAAGGAACAAGCCCTCCAAGCTGATGCGGTGTCATATTCAGTTCATGTCGCTCAGTCCTGCTGACCTAGTCATCTTCTATGGTTTGTCTAGACAACTCTGCCTCTCTCAATCCAATACATAGGGGTGAGCTAATAAAGTTGTAGGCCCCGTTAGCGTGCCTCTGAAGCGAACTATGCCGAAATCCCAACATGTGCTCTCTTTGCTACCCTTCATCAATGGCTAGCCTCGTTAGCGTGGCTCTGAAGTGAACTGTGCCAAAATCCCAACGTGTGCTCTCTATGTTGCCCTTCATCAATGGCTAGCCCAAAGGATGGTTGTGTATCCTCCTCCATCATGGGCTCAACATGAACCTCCAACTACTCCTCCATAGACATCCCAACATGGAAGGCATTCTCACCAGTCAGTTGTAGGTGGCTATCGTCTTAAGACTTTGTCATGGACTTGGATGCCTCATTAATGGATCCCTCAACAACGAATGGCACCTCATCAACGGCGGACACCTTTGTGCCTCCTGGCACCTCATTAACTATGGATATCTCCCCTAGCACCTCATCAATTTGTTGTGCATTGTTATCACCAAAAAACTCGAACACATCCCTGGACACCTAATCAAAGGATACCCCAACAACGGATGGCAACTCCTCACAGATGGACACCTTTGTGTCTCCTGGCTCCTAGTCAATGGATGGCCCTATGGGTGCATGCTCTACTCTTTCCCCCAAGGTGTCAACTGAAGCTATCAAAGGAATCTCCAACAAGGGTGACTCTTGCGTCACGCTGGGTATATCTACTTTATCCTCACAACCCTACTTGCCCTCAGCCTCATGCTCAACCTCCTCCTTCGGCTCCTGATATCTAAAGTCGAGTCTCCACCAGCAAAAGCGCCCCCTGGTCTTACCCTCTAAATCTCCCTATCCTCTCTGCTCCTTTTGAGGAGATATGGTGCCATGATTCTGTCAACTTTCCCCACAAGGTGTAGATTGTTGCACCCCCACGGCCTGCACACCTCAGTGTCTCTATTATAAGGATGAGGGTGGATCTGGTCTGTCACCTTCCTCAACTAGGCCAACCTCTCATCATTGCAACAGATTCCACCCCAGAATTCCTACATATTGAATCTTCCTTGAGCTATGGGTTGTCTATGGTTTAACTCGTCATTGTGCATACATGCCCAAATCATCCACGATCTGGTTGGCTACCCCACACCTAGCCAAGATCACGCTCTGCTACCACTGTAATATTCCTAACGGAAATATTAAGTGAATAACAAAAACATGCACTATAACAACAACTAGGAAATTCAACACATACACAGAAAATCAAAACACGAGGAAATGCAGCAAAATTTTGAGCCATTTTATTTATTTCTGAGCAAAATGGAGTACAATGAATATGGAAAGAACTTGGGCTTGCTACAGCAAGCTAGGAAAAACACAAGTTGGAATTGTGATGCCCCCAAGTGTTGGAATGATTCCACCAAAAACCTCTGCACTAACCCAGAAACTTACTGCCACTGTTGTTGTAGGTGCACTAAGATTTTGGCCCTCAAATCTACTCCAAAAATTCTACAAAATTAAATTTAGTCTCTCCACACCAACTCCAACATAACCCAAAAATATCTTGCGGACCCAAGTGGTGGAAACGGTTCCAGAGTGAACTACGCCCTCCTCCAGTAATTTTTGTTACTAACTGCTGAGTGGTACACTGATTGATGTCAAAAATATTGCCCAGAAAATTTTGAGAAATTAACCCTAGACACCTCTCACCAAACCCAAAAAAACCCTGAAAGGGTTTAGGCTCAATCCATTGACCCCCGGTGACCCCCAACAAGTGCAAATTGCCCAATCTAGCTAGAAAACACCCCACAGTTTTGATATTACTGAATCATACCCCAAATCTACCATGGGAAATTTCTCCCAACTCTGACTAATTCTCCACTAAGAAATAGCTCCTATCTCCAACCCTTATCTCTCCACAAATTCTTCTCCCTTCTTCCCTTGTGCGGGCTAAGCTAGAAACCCCTCTACAATGTTCAAAGTGAGAGAAATGGCTCCTCAAAATCCCTGCCTTGCAACCCAACAAATTCGCTACAAAATCTCCGACAATGTGTGGGGCAAACTCCTGCAAATCCTCCAGAACTCTAGCAATCTATAGTTGATCTCAAGTGGGGTGCTTCAAACAACTTCTACGCCCAAGGAAAATACGCACCAGTTGGAAATGATCTGCAATGTAGCTCCTTTAGAAGTCCTAAGATAGACTTCTCTCTACACTCCTAGGGTGACACTCAGAGTTCACTGAAGGTAGAGGTGGAATTCCCCTTGGAAATCGTTATTTCTAAACAACATCGGTTGACTTGTCTAAACAGCACAAGAAAACTTGTGTTAAGAAGTTAATTTGTCAAAAGATGCAAATGAAGGCCTCTCCTCATTATTTATGATTGTTGGCCTCCTTTTCTCCCTTAGTGGTCCCCACTCTTTCTCTCTCCTAATTCGCACCCCCTCCACTTTTTTCTCTCCTCCAAGAGTATGAGTTCCCTTCTTGGGCCAAATTGCTCTCTCTTGTGGGCCCCACATTCCACTAGAGCTGCAATTTCCCTTTTTCCTCCTAAGTCCCAATGTCTGAATTACCTCCTCTTCCAAAAATCGTCTAACGCGTAAAATCAAAATTAGGGATATTATCATATTACAGTCCTCCCCACCAAAAATTGCTTGTCCCCAAGCAATGTCTGAACAACACCCCCTTTGACTGTTGATCACCATTATCACCACCAGTGATACTAGAGTCCCAAATGTATACGCAGACCCCAAGCCATCCTGATCACTGTGAAGCACCCATTGCTTTGCTCACTGTCCAGCCCGATATAGGTACCAGAAGCCCTCTGCATATTATCAATAAGTAGAGCATCATGATAATGTAAGACTTTGTCCAACTCCCCATGAAGTTGCCCTACCGAGTAGTCCACCCCCTGCACTCCAAGGGTAAACTCCTGAAGATATTACCCAATCCCTATGGGGATGAAGTCTCTCTCACATGGGCTTCCCCTAATATCCTCCTGTTGACCAACCTGCCATGCTGATCAAGTCCCCCATGCCATCAGCGAGTCACAAAAGCCCAATGGAAGATTTGAATGATCTTCCCTTGTAGAAATCAGCTCATACCTAAGGGTACTTGTAATGTCAAGCCCTATGATGCCTGGATCCCATGCTAGTCTAAAAAGGGTGCCGCTATGTTGTCCCTACGCAACTCTGACCCTAACGGTCTACCCATCATGCGCAAGTTGTATCACTGCTATTGTAGGTGCACTGAGATTTAGGCCCTCAAATCTTTAGAGAAATCAATGCAAGTAGATTAGGGCTTGATTTATGCTTTCTTGATAATTACTTGTCAATTATGTTGGCTTCTTTTACTTCTTTATTATATTATCTTTCATCAAGCAATTACAAAATTATGTGTGTATGAAGATCATAAAAACACGACACAAGATGTAGGCACTCTGCTAGGGAAAAATCCCTATCAAGAGGAAAACCCAGTCAAAATATCTTCCTTCAATAGTTTTTCCTGAGACACTTCAACCTAGAAACAGACCTCCACACCAAGTCAACCCTTTCTTCTAGTAGCTTCAATCCAAACCATTGACCTTGTAGCAACACTTTGATCTATCTAGCGGCAGCACTTCGACCCAGCAACAGACAGCAACTGTCAGCAACAGCAACTTCAATTTGACAAAGAGACTTCAATCTCCTAAAGTAGCCCACACGAGAGAGAATAGATAGCCCAAAACTTCAACTTTGTCCTTCCATTCCTTTTTTGCCAACTTCGCACTCCTTTTAGCCTCCTCCTTCAACTTCACACTTTCTCCCAGCTCTTTCTAGAATATCGAACTTGTGAGAGAGATTGTATCCAAATGAATTCGAACTGCTTCAATATATAGGCCTCTGGTGAGGTCAAATTGCCCAGTTTGAGACCGACTTGATCTCCTTGAGGCCGACTTGGTGTGGAGGTGACATAATTCATTTTTACTCAAAAATAATTATTTTTACCTGATTCAAAAGCCCGAGAAGGGTCTCATAAAATGTACAATGACTCAATATTAATCCTAGGAATCCACAATGGGGACTTTGACTAATAAAATGATGACCCAAGCATGAAACCCATGCTTTAATAAGTCATTGTAATAATAATAATAAAATATTTTAACAAGTACATTACATAATGACTCAAATAAATTTATGAAGATTGAACCTAGTTACATTTTTCAACAAAATCTACTCCAAAAATTCTACAAAATTAAATGTAGGCTCTCCACACCAACTCCAACATAAGCCAGAAATATCTCAAGGACCCAAGTGGTGCAAACGGACCCAGAGTGAACTGCACCCTCCTCCAATAAATTTTGTTGCTAGCTGCTGACTGGAACATTGAATTCTGTCAAAAATATTGTCAAGAAAATTATAAGAAATTAACCCCGAACGCCTCTCACCAAACCCACAAAAACCCAAAAAGGGTTTGGCTCAATCCACTGACCCTTGATGACCCCCAGCAGTTGCCAATTGCCCAATCTAGCCAAGAAACACCCCACAGTTTTGATATTACTAAATGATGCACCAAATCTACCACGGGAAATTTCTCCCAACTCTGATTAATTCTCCACTGATAAATACATCCTATCTCTAACCCTTATCTCTACACTTCTTCCCTTGCGTAGGCTAAGCCAAAAACCCCTATGCAATGTTCAAAGTGAGAGATGGCTCCTCAAAATCCCTACCTCACAGCCCAACAAATTCGCTACAAAATCTCCAGCAATGTGTGGGAAAAACTCCTGCAAATCCTCTGGAACTCTAGCAATCTATAGTTGATCTCAATTGGGGTGCTTCGAACAACTTTTGCGTCCAAGAAAAATTTGCACCAGCTGGAAATGATCTGCAACGTAGCTCCTTTAGAAGTCAAGATAGACTTCTCTCTACTCTCCTAAGGTGACACTCAAAGTTCACTAAAGGTAGAGGTGGAATTCTCGCTTGGGAATCCCTCGTGTTAAACAGCACCTGTTGACTTGGCTAAATAGCTCAAGAAAACTTGTGTTCAGAAGTTACATTGTCAAAAGATGCAAATGAAGGCCTCTCCTTATTTATAATTGTTGGCCTCCTTTTCTCTCTTGGTGGTCCCCACTCTTTCTCTCTCCTAATTCGCACCCCTTCCTCTTTTTTCTCTCCTCCAAGAGTGCGAGTTCCCTTCTTGGGCCAACTTTTTCTCTCTTGTGGGCCCCATGTTCCACTAGAGCTGCAATTTCCCTTTTTGCTCCCAAGTCCCAATGTCGGAATTGCTTCCTCTTCCAAAAATCGTCTCTAATGCGTAAAATCAAAATTGGGGATATTACATCATACAATTTTTATTATGGCTCTCAACTAATGTCCATGAAAGCTTCTGAACTGCAAGCACTCAACTATTGAGTTTCTTATTTCATGAATAGTTGACCTAATTCAACCTAAGTTCTAATCTCTATCTAACAACTGTTCATACTATTTTTATTCTCGCTCTCAAGCAACACCAGCAGCAGCTTCTGAACTCTGAGCACACAACTACTGAGTCGCTTATTTCATCAACAATGAAATCTTCAGTCTGAACTCCATGAAACCTGCACTCTGAACTCTCTTAAATCTGCTGGCACCCTGAACTATGTGAAATCTTCACTCTGAACACCATGACAGTCATCCTGAACTCCATGAGGAATACCAGGCTCAGCGTGTTTGCCAAACACCCACACACAGCAATGTCAGGCTCAGTGTGTTTACAAAAGAATGCTAAGCTCTTCTCTTTGAGGTTTGAACTTAATGACAAATTTTATCAGACCTTTTTGCACTGACATTTTTCCCAAATTTTATCTACACAAATCTAGACTTAAATTTGAGCCACCTGACTTCGGTCCTAATCATGGTACACATTAAGCTGGGATCATTTGCTAAATGTTTCATCATATAATATAAACTAACTGGTGTAAGCATTCAGTTTTGCATCTCATTTGTCTGAGACTAGAAAATGATATATTACAATTATTTTCATTCTTATTGGCCCAGCCATATTCTAGAGGAACCTCTGATACCTTTATAAATTGTAATCTTAGTTTTGGCTATAAGGCATACAAGCATAGTAGTTTCGACACAAAGGACAAATTATCTTCCTTCCCTCTGTCAATCAGCTAGAGTACAGATTTGAAATCCATTTAAACTAGTTTGGCATTTGACAATCAACCATTATCACAGAATAATGACATGCCTTGCTTGAAATCATTGTGCATTGGATTCATGACTTGGAGCTTGGGGAATTATCTTTTCATGTTTTTGGTCTACTTTGCAAATTTATTTGATAGTTTTACAGCTAGATGGAAAGCTGTATATACTTTTATTGGTGGAGAACTACTCCTTTAACTACTTCAGCTTTATAACAATGATAAATGCATACCATGTATATGGCATGGATTTTTGGCTTTCACACAGCAACTCTTGCATGCTTGGAATGGACACCTGCATATGTACACATATGAAAAAAACCATATTCATCAAGTCAGATATCATTTGTACTGAACTTGCAAACATGTATAAAACGTAATTTTTAAAGTTTACTAGAATCACTGCATTGCTTTCTATCAGAACGCACACAATGTTGTATTAAAAAAATACCATGGAATCATAACAAAAATATCAAACTCACATTCAGAAAAGAAACTTGTATGTAGCAGCATAGTATATTTCATCGTAGCATGAAGTCATAATAAAAATATCAAACTCATATTCAGAACAGCAACTTCTACGTAGCAGCAAAGCATAATTCATCGAAATGCCTCAGCAAGACTATCTCAATATTTCTGCCAAGGCACTCATGCCTTGAAACAATATAAATAAAAAAATACAACACCCCTCTAAAGAACATCCATTTCCAGATATACTAATTAGTAATAACTGGATAGAGATCAACAGGCAGTTATAGGCCATACGGATCTCTACCTTGTCTAGGAAAGAATGTTAGATTTTGTTGCTCCAACACGGTACTCCAAATGATTTCCATCCCCTAGAAATTAGGGTTTCCTATTTTTTAAGACATTTTATTTTTAGATTGTCAATGGATTAGTGATTAGCCATCGGTTTTAACTTTTTTCATTTCCTACTTTTAGGGACTCTCTGTTTTTAGACTATCTATTTTTAATGGTTCCATTTTTACATTGTGGTTGACTGTTTGACTGGTGATCAGTTGTCGACAAGTTATTTGCAATTAATAATGAGATTAAAACTTTAATTAGAGATAATATTCTCTCCACTAGTGTGCCTCACTTCTGCAAAAGTTAGCCTATCTAGAGAGGGAAAGTCATATTTTCACCACTTTGCTTGACACAAATTGAAATTAGTGAAACCTTAGTGAGACGTTCTTTAATGTTCTTTAATGTGGGATGACCTTCCTGGTATAGTTAGTGTGTCAATTTAAGAGAGTTAAGTGTGTCATTTGTTATCTTCTTTATCTGCCGGTTGTCTTCTTCCGCTACTTTGTTGCTTGAGATGAGCACCCGGTGGATTAAAAGGCAAGTTGACTTGAGAAGACTGCCCATGTAGAATGCCTTAATTCTAAGGGTGTTTCTATCTTGTTTTGTATTATTGTAATCATTCTTTTAAAGTTAATAAGACATTATGTGATTGCCATTACAGATTTTGAGCGCATCAGTTTGATCTACAGCACCAGTACTGCCCGTTACTTGGTGGAATGATCTGAAATTCAGATATATTCTGTCTCTACACCTGATCGATACCTATATGGTCTTAGCTAATGAAGTTTTGATTGGTGTTTCGTAAGATTTTAAGTTTCAACTTTAACTTAAATATTTGAGTTCGGATCCCCATATCATGAATTGAAATTTTAACATGGTATGAAACTCTTCATCCAGTGAATGGAAATAGCAGCAACCTATGAGAGGGAGTTGATTCTGCAGAGGATTTAATAAGTGTGAGGCCCAACAAGTTTTAATGTCTGGGGCAACCCGTGCCTGAGAAAGACACGCAGCCCCGTGAGAGGTTGAATTGTTTCGTATGACTGTGAATGACTGGTATCATTTGTTAGAAGTTGCACATTTATTTTGGCTGAACTGTACTGTTTAAATTGAGATCCAACAAATTGCATAAATGACGAACTTCAGAATATCAGGGCTCGGGGAATGTGACCTATTAAAGATGGCCTCTAATTTCAACTCTTGGACCTGCCAGTTTCAGATGCTCATCTTTGATGCATAAACCAGGGCAAAGCACCTACTCCTACCAATCGTTGATGGTTGACTCAGGATGAGAAGGCTTCTAAGGTGAAGAGGATTCTTTTGCGTTCTGTGAAGGATCACCTTATTCTGTGAAGGACCACCTTATTCCTCATATTGCAGGGAAATTGGCAAAGTTATGTTCAATGCATTGATAACTTTCTATCAGAGTGTCGATATTTCCATAAAGATGTAATGTTCCCAATTTTGTGAATGCAAAAATCACTAAGGAGTTTTGCCAATTTTGGTAATATTAAATAAAAAGGGGAAAATTTTATTTTTTGGAAGAAAAGCAGAAATTATTATTTTAATGGAAAATGGCGGCAAAACACTATTCTATTGGATAAGGGAGGCAAATTATTATTTTAATGGAAAATGGCGGCAAAATAATATTTTATTGAGAGAATGGAGGCAAATTATTATTTTATTGGAATGACGCCAAATTATTATTTTATTAAATGGTGGCAAAAGGTCTCCTAGTGGAAAATGGCCCCCAACAATAAAATAATAGGAAAAAAGAAGAATCCAGAAGCTAGAGGGAGGCTCCATGAAGAGGAGGAATTCAATTGCAAATTATTCTATTGTATCTATTCTTATCTATCATATTGACAAATTAAAAGGCGCGCAAGCGAGTTCAAGAGTTTCAAGCGAAACTGAAGCTAATTTCGGTGGACTTCGAGTGTCACCCTAGTTAGCTTTGGGGAAGATTATTTCTGATCTCCCATTGTGCTTATTGAAGAGATCTAATTATCATTGTTTGCAGGAGGTTCCAGCATTGGGGTTTAATTTGATTACTGGATCATTCTATCTCCAGGGCCAAGTTCCTCTCTTCAATAGGGCTGAATTATCAAAAGTTTGGGTGATCGATTTCTGAAGCATCTCTCAAAGCCAAATTGCACCAAATTCTATTCAGATCAATGAGCCGAGTTAAAATTTTGCATTATCATTGTGAGGGCTGAGTTATCTGCCACCACAGGTCAAGTTCCCAAGAAGGCCATGCTTACATCTCAAGTTTATTGAAATCACAGTGCCAAAGAATTATCGATTGTAGAGACTGAATTGATTGTTTTTGCAAGGGCATGAAATTCAGTGACAAGAAGGGTGTGTTCCTTCAACAATTCAAGAGGCCGGTTTGGTGTGTTTTCGCCCAGAACTGGATGTTGGGTAGTAAGGGCAGAGTTATAAATTTAAGGAGAGCTGAATACAACTTTTCATGAGGCTGATTTACCAGTTTTTGAGGGAAAGCTAGTCTCATCTTAGAGAAGGATGAATTGCTGGTACAAAAAAAGCAGCGACTAGCCTATCATGAGGACAAGTTATATTGGTTGAGGGAGGCCACGAGTTGCATTGTTGTTGGAGCAGAGGTCTGCTGTACCTGAGATGTCATTTTCTGAGCATATCTTGTACCTAGGAATGATGTATTGATGTTCTTATAAAGTGATGATTTAGATCTGAGTTTACTTCAACTTCCGATTACATCTCTGCTCACAATTGAGGCTCTCTCCTATAAACAGAGAGAGATCTCACCTCATTTTCTCAAGGAGTTTTGGGGGTGAAATCCCATAGCAATCTGAAATTTCTGTGATTTTTCTCTTGTAAAATTGGCTATGGATATTTCAAGTTGAGTGGATTGTCTTGGGGAAGATATATTTGCTTGGAAGGAATTTTCTCTTGGATTGACGAAGT
The DNA here is from genome assembly GCA_034641835.2 of Pinus albicaulis. Classification (NCBI taxonomy): domain Eukaryota; kingdom Viridiplantae; phylum Streptophyta; class Pinopsida; order Pinales; family Pinaceae; genus Pinus; species Pinus albicaulis. Next base: position 786,214,347 of record CM076573.1, on the reverse strand, counting down.
GATGCTATGGTGAATTGTGTTATTTTTATTGTGAGTACCTTCTTCCATTTTGCACTGTTGGAGAATTAGAATGTCTATGAGATTTTCATCTTGATATATTGAAACTTTTATGGCTCTAAAATCTCCTTTGCAAAATTTGTCATCAAGCATTCATCAAAGAAACCTAGAATAGCAGATCTTGACCTTAAATCTCCAATTGGTTGAAAGCTGTTAGGGATCAGATTCAGAGGTTTTCTCTCTGTTAACTCACTCAAATTAGGTCTTTAGCCATAGACTCACTGTGTCTGACCCCATATGCCCAGAAATTAATTAATGAACCAAAGGCACTGATCTTTCATTCTCCATGACTTTATACCTTTTTGTAAATCATTAAAATTGTTTTGCTAGGGTTCCACTCTCTTGAGAAATCTGGTAGTTATGATATGTGGGGACATTCCCCTTGAACTCTAACCCTGATTACTCTAAGAATCATAGTAATCCTATCATCCAACAAAGCCCTAACTGATCAGATCATTTGATTGTTGGAGTGTGAAGTAGAAGCTTTGGAAAGCTTTTGACTTAGTGTGACTGCACCATTAGATCTCTAAGACTGAACATATCACAAAAATCCAGTTGGAGTTTGCTTTTAGCTAGTAATCATGTCCTCATGTTCTCCACTCCCCACTTCCTCCTCAACATAATCCTCCTCCTCTTCAGGATTTTCTTCAAATCCACCATAACCCTCCTCCTCTTCAGGATTTTCTTCAAATCCACCATAACCCTCCTCTTCATCCTCCTCTTGTCTGATTTGCCTCTTTCTTCTACTACTCTCCAACACCATTATCACAAAGAAAGGAACCAACATGAGAAAAATCCCTAGCCATATAGCCATGATGGAAACAAGTTTCAAGTTTCAAGTTTCTAGCTTGCAAAACAAATGGAAAAATGCCAAATGGGAATAGGAAATGCAACATAGGAAAAAAACAATTCATTTTTTAAGTTTTAAACCCAATAAAATGCAACATTCAAGAAAAAAATCAAGTTTTCATTTTTAAACAACCTACAAATTCATCCTAGAAAATACAAAATTGGATTAGAAGGCCTACCTCTTTCTTGCAATCCTCCTGTTGCCTTGCAGCTTGCTCTCCTTGTCTCTTCTTGCTCTCCTTCCTTGCTCTCCTTGTCTCTTCTTGCTCTCTCTCTCAACACTCAACAAACGATAAAAAACAAAATGACCCCCCCCCCTTATAAACAAATCGTTTTTTCATTGAAAAAAATTTGTGCCCAGCGGGAAGCGTTTTTTGTTCTGGGGAGCATTCGTGAGCGAACGCTCCCCGACCGCTTCCGGCATTTAAAAAACGCTCCCGAAGCATTTTTAGAGCATTTTTTAAACGCCGAAAGCGCTCAGGGAGCGTTCGCTCCCGAGCGTTTCCGGAAACGCTCCCGAAAAGGCAGGGAGCGTTCGCTCCCGAGCGTTTCTAGAAACGCTCCCGAAAAGGCAAGGAGCGTTTTAACAGGTTCGGAAACGCGCTCCCGAAAACGCTCCCCTCAGGAAGCGTTTTCGGGAGCGTGTTTCCGAACGTTTCCAAAACACTCCCGCACGGAGCGCATTTCGGAAACGGGAACGAGGGGGGGTTGAAGCTTCCCCGCAACCCTGGTCTAGGCAACTACTACGAGCTGCTACGGAATACTCATGTAATTGCACCCTTTGTTACAAGAATCAGGAAACGGAAACAAAATGAAAAATACAGGCCTGAAGGTTTTCGGATAAAAAACAAGCACCCAAGGGCCCACACTATGCATATTAAACACATAAATGATGACCTAGTGAACCAAATTCATTTGAGACTCAAAAGTAACTAACAATATATAATTTATCAATGTTAAAAATCAAATTACTTTCACACCATAATGTTTAGATGGTGTGTTTTTCTTTATTTTAACTTGCTTAATTTTATAAAACTTATAGTTGTTTTTTAAATTACCATGGGCAGAGAAACACCCACGAAATAGTGTTTCTATGGTGTTCACAATATGATCTGATAACGAGGACTGCACCATGTGATAAAATAAATATTAACTTCACAACAAGAATGTAATATTCCTAAGGGAAATTTACAATGCTAATCAAAGCAAACATAGCAAAAATACACACACAAATTTCACACCACATTAAACACCCAAAAAATACCAAAATCTGCGCTGTGCTGAGCCATTTTATTAAGATAAATGATGGGGTACAATATAAGATCAGAAGGCATGCACCTGGGCTTGCCCAAGGCAAGCTATCAAGGCCCAAGTGATGAAATCATATGCTTGAACACAAGTGTAGTTGTCCCCAACAAAGCTCTCCGCTAGCCCTTAGGAAATTGCACTGCTAGCTGCAAGAAATGGCTGCTAGGACCTCCTTCGGTGCTCAGAAAATTCTGGGAAATTAGCCCCGGCCTCTCCACCAATAACCCACAAAAATCCAACAAGGGTTTGGCCAAATGTTGACCTCGGAATTTCGGCCCAATTTCACCTAGCTCCTCCAGTTGCTGGGAATTTCAACCCACCTGTAACTAACCCTGCTGAAGGCCCCCAAAATAGCTGAGATATTCAGCAAATCCCCTTCTGGAATCCCTCAACAAAACTCAGCCCCAAATTCCTCTTCCTCCCTATGCCCCACATGTGGCACGAAATGGTACTGCACAGGCCCACGCAATCTCTACTAAACCAGCGCCATAAACACACTGTAAAGGCTCCCAACTTGAACTGAAGATGATGAAGACTCCCTCCTAGGGCTGGCACTCGAGGTACACCAAAGCAAGGGTGAGATTCTTGCCTGAAAATCTCTTGTGCTCAAAAGCACGTGCAGACTTGGCTTCCAGCTCAAGCATGCTAGTCAAGGTGAATGTGCAAATGATCAAGATCCCCAAAATGAGTGTCTCCTACTATTTTGTCATTATGCCTCCAATTTGCCCATGTGGGACCCAACCATCGATCCCCTTCATCCTTTCCCTCCAAGAATGCGTGTTTCCAAGAGGGGAGCGTATTCCCTCCTTGGTGTGGTCCCCACCATCCACTAACCATTTGATTTTTCCCTTTTCTCCTAAGTTGGGCCCTTTTTTTTCAGAGGAAAAAAACATGTTGGCTTATATAATTTACTAGTACAAAGTTCAAACCAAAGAAGCAATATCATGAGTATACCAGCAAACAGAGACAGCAAAGTTGTTAATTTTGGGCAACTAGGTCCAAACTCCATGTTGCACTACTCATATGATGATGATTATATTTTTGTTGGATTCCACTTTTGGAGAGGCGCAAGATTGATCTAACGATCATCTTGTTTGGATGAGCAGAACTTATATTTTTATTTTATTTTCCACACATGTGCAATTTGTCAAGGTCGGCCTGAATTGTAATGTAGGCTCACAAGCCCAACAGATGTGTCACACACCCTCATTAATGGATATAAATTGGAGAGACTTGATGCTCATTTGCTCATTATCTCATCACACACATTCCTTGTGATCTGATTGGTTCGTACATCCTAGAAGAGGCTTCTCTCCCACGTGTGAATATGGATGCTGGAAATATGGATGATGCCGGATATGGATGCCGGAAATCTAGATGTCGGAAATATGGATGATGCCAGATATGGATGCCTGTTAATTTTGAGCAACTAGGTCCAAACTCCATGTTGCACTACTCATATGATGATGGTCAAATTTTTGTTGGATTCCTCTTTCGGAGAGGTGCAAGATTGATCTAAAGATCATCTTGTTTGGATGAGCAGAACATTTATTTTGAATTTATTTTCCACATGTGCAAGGTCGGCCAGATTTGTAATGTAGGCTCACATGCCTAATAGATGTGTCACACACCCTCATTGATGGATATAAATTGGAAAGACTTGGAGGTCATTTCATCATCAACTCATCACACATTCTCTCATTGTGATCTGATTGGTTCAATAGCCTTTGGAGGCCTTTTTCCCATCACACGTGTGGAGCGAAGCTGTTGTTTTCTGCACTGATCTGTTTAGGGCTTTCTACTGCAGCATTGACCGTGGTCAACCCCTGGTCGTTTGACCTCAATCTTCTATAGAAAATCGGATTTTAGGAGGCCGTACATCTGGGCACTAAAATCGAGGAATTTTGGGTTGTTTGACCGAAGACCTAGTTTGTTGCGTTGACTTCTCTGTTCTGCCTGCGTTGACTTTTCTGCGTTGTTCTTAGGTTGACTTGCGTTGACTTGTGATGAGTTGTCTTTGAGGGCTATGGGTGTGACACATGAAGTGTTGGTTGACCAAGGAAAACTTTGTTGGTTGAAGCATCCTGCTGACCACCATAATGCAACAATATCTCATATATTTGTTGGATAAAAGGAATTGTAAATCTGATCTATATTTGGCTTGTCTTCTATTGATCTATTATTGTGTTCTATCAGCATTTTACTTTCATGTTTATGTAATTGCTATTTTGTATCGGGCCCAAGAAAGATTGAAGTAAAAGTGCATCAAGCATAGAACACCATTGTTATCTAAATTTAACATGGTATCAGAGTTGAGGTGAAGACAAAGTCCAAGAGCCCAAGCTGGTGTTAGAAGCAATCTCTGAAGGAAGAAATCCCATCAAGGACAAATGGCCTCCTCAACCTACAAGGGTTTCAAGGCTGATGATAAATTGACTGATAAGTCTGATTATCATGCATGGAAGATGTCCTTGGATTTGGTGCTAAAAGATCAAGATGTCATGGACTATGTACAGGGGAAGATTCAAGGACCTCCATCAAATGCAGTTGCTGCCATGAAGACAAAGTATAGGAAAGGGGAAATCAAAGCAAAGATGATTATCCGGGATTCTATTCATAAGCACTTCGTTGCTTACATTTCTGAGCTGAAGACATCTAAGGAGATGTATGAGAAGTTGGTGAGCATGTTCAGGGCCAGCAATGCTAATCAAATCCTCTTCTTCAAGAATCAATTGAAGAATATCAAGAAGGGTAAAGATGAATCCATTTAATCCTATTTTATGAGGCTCACTGAAATCAGGAATAACCTCCTAGCTATTGGGGAAGCAATATCTGATCGAGAGATGGTTCTTATTCCACTTGGAGGTCTCCCCCGTGATTGGCATGTATTCAATACCACTATTCTCAATAATAATGTGATTCCTAATTTCGATAAAATATTGACGAGATGCACTCAAGAGAAAACAAGAATGATGGAGTATGCCTCTAATAGAAATGGAAGTGAACCTACTGCCTTCGTCGCTCATGCAGAGAAGAAGAACCATGGAGGCCCGAGAAATCAAAACCATGGTAGAGCGGGGCCCAAAGGAATGAAGGGAAGATGTTACACTTGTAACAAGTCTGGTCACTATGCAAGAGAGTGCCCTAATAGAAGGGACTCTCCCAGGGATGATGACAACAACAAATCGAGAAGGAATGGCAGGAACAACAGGTTACAAGGAAAAAGGAAGGCTCCCTCTGATCGTATTGGAAATGGGCAATCTTTCAAGAGGTTAAGAAATTCTAGGTACGATTAGTCTAAAGTTGTTGATAATAAGAAAAATGAATTTATTGTTGTATCTACCCTCTCTGCTGCATCTCCACCCGACACCCTGGATGTCTGGTTGATTGATAGTGGTGCTTCAAGGCACCTCACTGGTTATAAAGAAGCCCTTTCTGATTTGGTTGAGAATAATACTAATCTGGAAATTATCCTTGGAGATAATGCCACCTATCTCGTGAAAGGGACAGAGACTGTGACCCTCCATCTATCTCAAGGTCAAGTCAATTACAAGATGTGTTGTATGTACCTGATTTGAAGAAGAACCTTGTGTCCATTTCGACAATGGAAGACAAAGGGTTCAAGGTGGCATTCGTTGATGGAAAGGTACTTATCTAGAAGAAGAACTTCAAGGAAGCTCTTTCTATTGGTTTTAGAGTTGATACACTCTACCAGGTTGGAGGAAGCCCATTGGATGCTATGACATGTGATACAACTCTTCAAACAGAGTTATGGCACCAGAGGCTTGCACACCTTCATTACAAACACTTCCCAAAGCAAGGAAGGTGGTGACAGGGATGCCCGAATTTAGAGATGATCATGAAGGTATATGCCAAGGTTGTGCCGAAGCGAAGCATACAAGGGGACCATTGCCCTCTAGTGTCACAAAGACAACTGATATCTTGCAGTTGATACATTCTGACTTATCTGGTATGCTGCCCGTGACATCCTTGGGAGGATGTTCCTATTACATGACTTTTATAGATGACTTCTCCTGCAAGACCTGGATATATTTTTTGAAGAAGAAGGACGAAGCGTTCAAATGGTTCTATACCTTCAAGGCCTTGGTGGGAAATCAAACCAAGAAGAAAATCAAAGTTTTAAGGACCGACAATGGGACCAAGTATGAGTCAAATGAGTTTAATGACTTTTGCAGAGAAGTTGGCATTAAGAGGGAGACCACAACTGCATACACTCCTGAGCAAAATGGTGTTGCTGAAAGAAAGAATAGGACCATTGTGGAAGTTGCCCGCGCCATGCTATGTGACCAAGGTCTTCTGAAGTTTCTATGGGGAAAAGCTGCGAACACTGTTGTGTATGTTCAAAATAGATGCCCGCATTCCGCTCTGGACTCCAAAAGTCCCGAAGAAGTCTTCTCTGGTAAGAACCTGATGTTTCTCATTTTAGAGTTTTTAGTTGTCCTGTTTACTTTCATGTGGCGAAAGAAAAGAGAAGCAAGCTGGATGCTTCTGGAAAGAAGGGAATGTTTGTGGGCTACAGTGAAACTTCAAAGGTATATAGAATCTATGTGCCTGGTCCAAGAGAAGTGGAAATATGCCACGATGTCACCTTCGATGAAGATGTTGCCCTCAAGAAAGTGAGAAATCTTCCTAGCTCCAAGGAAGACAAAGAAGATGAAGAAGCAGGGAAGCAAGAAGAGTCGAAGGATGACCTGATGCCCGATGTTGAAAGACCTATGGATCCCATTGATCCACCTCCTTCAAATAAGAGAAGACCCTCATGGCTTAGGGATACTCTCGAAGATGTCGAGAGACATATTGCCCCAAGGGGGACATTTCGTGAGAGCAAGAAGCCGAAGAGATACCAAGGGTATCTAGCAGCCATGAGTACGATAGTACAATCTGAGCCTCGATCACTTGAAGAAGTCGTAAAGCATCAAGTTTGGAAGGATGCTATGCACGAAGAATATGAATCAATTATGAAAATTGATGTTTGGGAAGTGATCCCGAGACTGGAGGACAAATCTGTTGTCACCTCGAAATGGCTCTATAAGATCAAGCATGGATCTGATGGAAGTGCTGAAAAGTACAAGGCAAGATTTGTTGCCCGAGGCTTCTCTCAAAAAAAAGGCATAGATTATGATGATACATTTGCACCTGAGGCCCCGCTACACCACCATCTGATCTATTATTGCCCTTGTTGCAACGCAAGGATGGAGTCTCCATTAGATGAATGTGAAGACCACTTTTCTACATGGTGCTATAAAGGAAGAGGTGTATGTGGAGCAACCTCTAGGGTTCAAAGTCCGAGATAGAGACACCCATGTAAGCAGGTTGAAGAAAGCCCTCTATGGGTTCAAGCAAGCTCCCAGGGCTTGGAACGAGAGGATCGATAGCTACTTGATGAAGCTGGGCTTCACACGAAGTAATGTTGATCCGAAACTTTATTTTAAGGTTGATAGAGAAAGGCCTCTCATTTTGGTTCTCTATGTGGACGATCTCTTCCTGACAGGTGCTGACCCTCTCATTCTTCAGTGTAAGAGGGAGCTAGCTTCCGAGTTTGAGATGAAAGACCTAGTACTGATGCACTACTTCCTAGGCTTGGAGGTCTGGCAGAGGCCAGACGAGATTTTCCTTTCTCAAGGAAAATATGTCGTGAAGCTACTGGAGAGATTTTGTATGATGGACTATAAGTCTATTTCAACACAGATGGAACTCAACTTCAAGAAGTTGCATGGAAACGTTGCTTGGCCCGTGCTAGCAAATCCTACCGAGTATCAACAACTCGTGGGGGCCCTGATGTTCTTAGTGAACTCCCGTCCAGACGTTTGTTTTGCAGTGAACACTTTGAGTCAACATATGGTTGATCCTCATCACATTCACTGGATTGGCGCCAAGAATCTATTGAGATATCTTTGGGGCACAATCAACCATGGGTTGAGATACACAGTCGGGAGTTTGAGACTCCATGGATATACTGATGTCGATAGGGCTGGCAGTGTGGTGGATCGCAAGAGCACATCTGTATGTTGCTTCACCTTGGGTTCTACTTCGATATCTTGGATGAGCAGGAAGCAAAAGTCAGTGGCTTTGAGCACTGTTGAGGTCGAATACATTGTAGCGAGTATGGCCTGTTGTGAAGTTGTTTGTTTGCGAAAGCTCTTCAATGAGTTGTTTGGGCATGTGCTAGATACCACCGTTATCCTTTGTGATAACCAGAGTGGGATTCGTGTTTCTGAGAATCCTGTGTTCCACGATAGATCCAAGCATATTGATATCAAGTACCACTTTATCTGGGATATGGTATAACGAGGCGTCGTAAGGCTCGATCATATAGGAATTGATGAGCAGGTCACGGATATTCTCACAAAGCCCCTGGGGAAGGTCAAGTTCCTAACCTTCTGTGAGAAGCTTGGAATCGTGGAAAGACCATATTCTGAGGGTCCTAGTTGAGTTGGACTATGAGCTCTGGGGGCTCCAGGGGGCTTGGGGATAGCTTCTTGGAGCTATAAGCACATACAAGGCTAGGCTTGCCAAACCTTGTTGTGCTTCTACCCCACTGTTATGATATTGAGTTGGTTCACCTCTCTTTGATTTGTGCCCCGCACACATCCTACCCATGGAGTTTCGAACTCATGGGAAGTACCTCTCATTTGGCCAATGACGTGGGAAATGTGGATAGAGACCAATAGCAAGACTGATGGACGCATCAGAGATTGCCATACTCTCTATGTCTAGAATGGCACGTGTCCAACACCTTGATCTGGGATCAAGTATGATGAGGTTCTTACCTCTAAACTGACTTCGGGTCAGTAAACTAACTTCGAGTTAGTATGAAACTCTTTTTGAGTCCAAGAGAGGTTTTAACCTCTAAGCTGACTTCAAGTCAGCTGAGTGTGATGTCTTTGTGACGCACCTTTTTGTTCTATCTGAGAACGAGAGCGATCAAAGCAAGTTACGACAAGATGACGCACGATGTTTGGTAAAAGTACATGATGGTACTGATGGATGCCACTTGTGGACAGATGGAGTTCTCCCTAGTTGAGAGGGAACATTAATTTTGGGCAACTAGGTCCAAACTCCATGTTGCACTCCTCATGTGACGATGGTCATATTTTTGTTGTATTCCTCTTTCGGAGAGGTGCAAGATTGATCTAAAGATCATCTTGTTTGGATGAGCAGAACATTTATTTTGAATTTATTTTCCACATGTGCAAGGTCGGCCAGATTTGTAATGTAGGCTCACATGCCTAATAGATGTGTCACACGCCCTCATTGATGGATATAAATTAGAGAGACTTGGAGGTCATTTCATCATCAACTCATCACACATTCTCTCATTGTGATCTGATTGGTTCAACAGCCTTTGGAGGCCTTTTTCCCCTCACACGTGTGGAGTGAAGCTATTGTTTTCTGCGTTGATCTGTTTAAGGCTTTCTACTGCGGCATTGACCAACGTTGACCATAGTCAACCCTTGGTCGTTTAACCTCAATCTTCTGTAGAAAAACCGATTTTAGGAGGCTGTACAGTTTGGCACTAAAATCGAGGAATTTTGGATTGTTTGACTGAAGCCCTAGTTTGTTGCGTTGACTTTTATGTTGCTGCCTATGTTGACTTTTCTACATTGTTCTTGGGTTGACTTGCGTTGAATTTTGGATTGTTTGACCGAAGCCCTAGTTTGTTGCGTTGACTTTTATGTTGCTGCATGTGTTGACTTTTCTGCGTTGTTCTTGGGTTGACTTGTGATGAGCTGTCTTTGAGAGCTGTGGGTGTGACACATGAAGTGTTGGCTGACCAAGGAAGACTTTGCTGGTTGAAGCATCCTGCTGACCGTCGTAAGTTGTAACACAACAATATCTCATATCTTTGTTGGACAAAAGGAATTGTAAATCTGATCTATATTTGTCTTGTCTTCTATTGATCTATTGTTGTGTTCTATCAGCATTTTACTTTCATGTTTATGTAATTGCTATTTTGTATCGGGCATAAGAAAGATTGAAGTAAAAATGCATCAAGCATAGAACACCATTGTTATCTAAATTTAACAATGTCGGATATGGATGCTAGAAATGGATGCCGGAAATCTGGATGAGGGATTCTTTTGTTGACTTGCGTTGACTTTTGGAGTTGTCTTTGAGGTGTGTGTGTGTGACACTTGTGGAAGGCTGATTTGGTTGTTGGAGAAGTTGGTTTGACCAACTCAAGGCTTTGTTGGCTGGGGCATCCTGTTGACTGTTGTAACAAACATTTATCTATCCATTTGTTGAATAAGAAGAATTCTAATACATTATTTGGCTTGTCTTCTGTTGATCTATTATTAGGTTCTATCAGCATTTTACTTTCATGTTTATGTGATTGCTAAATGGAATTAGGCCTATAAGAAAGATTGAAGTAAAACTGCATTGAGCATAGAACATACCATGGTTATCAAAATTAACAAAAGTATATATCCAAGATCATAGACATATCGCCAGAGCGTAATACTGACATGTGTGTCCAGCATCAACCAAACATCTGTGGGATAAGACCCACCCAACAATAAGTAAAAAAAGCAGAAAATGCTAGGCGAAATATGGTCCCAGACCAATAGAATAGTATGACCACGTGAATGAGAAACAAGAAACTAATATGTACAATGACACAATAAAACAGTATCAGGCACCCCGCCTCAGGTACAGAGCCGAGACAAATGGTGTAAAAAGCCAGTAGAAATATGAGTCTAAAGATATATGCAGTGGAACAAAATAAGTACAAACAAAATTGTGTTGTACCAAATAAAAATAGCATCGGAAGCCAAAAGGTATGGTCAATCCTGAAAAAAAGGAAGAAATGGCATCATATAATTACCAAGGAAGATGCCCCGGATGTAGGTGACAGAACAGACACAAGTGACAATGACATCCCGGATAACGGAGATCTCCAACACAGAGCTTCACCTACTGTGGATCCAAATATCGTTACCTCTCGCACGAACCTCGCAGAGCCAGAAATGATGACGAGAGGACGAATACTGTGTCACCATGCCCTGAACATCACCTCGCATCTATCACCATTAATGTCCATCATGATTAACCAGTATCGCAGCCATACCTCCTCACCCGAGCCTGTTCAAGTTCTCAATTATAGCTCGCAGATTCGTGCAAAGGCCACTCAACACCTTCCTCATAGATCTCATCCCCGCCCCTTTATAACGCCAAGCTACCTGCCCCTTTCCTCTCTCAGCGTGTTTTCTCTGCCCTTCGCTCCCCTCTCTCTGCTGCGAAGTCCTTGTCCTAGAGTGGAGCTGCACAGCTTCCCTTGGAGTGCGGCTCTCCATCCTGCGAAATAGCCCCCCAGATATTTCTTCCCCTGTAGCCCCAGTGTGACTCTCGTCTCGTTTCCTCGATCCTGAATGCTTATGTTTCTCCTGACCTGCTCTCCCCATCCCAGGTGCGCAATGGCTCCCAAACTACGCCAACGCACTATCCGCGGTGGTCAGAGAGGGGCTCTCCCAGGATGATATCATCGCAGCAAGGATAACCGTCTCGAGTTGATTGATGGCTCCTCTTCCAGCACTTTTGCAAGCCATCGTCCCGATCCTGAGCAGCACGCAGAATCCTCCAGGCAAGCTGCGCAAAGAGGTGGTCGTGGTTCAAGGAGGTCCACCTCCTCTCCCCAGCCGCACTCTTCGCATCGCAATCCTGTTCCCCTAACATCACCGAAGAAGGATGACGAGGGCACGGACATCTGGGTTATGGACTCCGATGGCATCTAGATGCCGGTTCTCGATGGCGTAGACCTGGACTCCCCCATCCTCTGCGCACCTGTGAGCATTCCCAAGTGTACTACGCCCAATGTGGAAGAAGTTGTTGTGCAGGCTCCAACCTGTCCTATTGAGGAAGAGAAACCCAACAGTAATGATGACGATGATGAGTAACCTCTGCGTTGTTGCACAATTTTCCTCCTTTTTTTGTCAAGTTTCCCGCAGGGCTTTTCTGCTATCATTTACTGTGTGTTTTTTAGATATGTGAGCCCTACTGCGCATAATGTACTGCTCGGCTCTAAGTTTTGTCTAGGCTGGTTTCCTCCCCGAAGGCAGCCCAGAAACAGTGTAACAAAGGTTGGGATTGGTTAAGCGCAGCTTGCCAACCCAGCCTGTAGCATATGTAACTTTCTGTTTCTGAAATTAATAGAATAGCTCAACTTACCAAAAAAAAATTACTAAGGAAGATGGATAGTGCCCTATGCACAGACTGTATCAGCCTCGTATAAAGTGCAGTGAACACTACCAAAAGACCCCGAGAGTCCCATCTTAGATAAACGATCGGCCTCGGTGTTTTTCTCCCGAAACATAGGTTGGAAGGTGATGGAGTTGAAGTAGTCCTTCAGAATATAGATCTGTTCCATCTAGTGAGCAAGGAGAGGAGGAGAAAAACCATTGTTTGAGTTCATGCAATTAATGATGACCTGTGAGTTTTAATGATGACCTGTGAGTCCCCATATACAGAAAGTGCACCAATGTATAGTTGCCTAGAAAACCAAAGTAGCCCCCATAATGCGATCACCTCTGCCCGAGTGTTTGTGCCATTTCCCCCCGTTCCAGTAGAGTTTGTAGTGGCATCTCTGATCCAATTTGAGCCAAGCCCCACATCCACACAGGTTTTGTTGTGCGGCTCCATCAAAGAAACTAATAGGATATGAGATAGGGTGTGATAATAAACAGAGGGAAATATCCCGAGGTGGTGGAGAGGAAGTTATGATCCCCTCTTAGCTTTGTATAATTCTTTGAGTAACTAGAAAAGAAGAAACAACAACATCCTCAAAAATCGCCTTATTCCTGGACGTCCATACATACCGGGTGAAAAAGAGTGGGATAGCCCCATGATACTGCCTCCGTGACATCCGCCAAATTGTGCACTCCTCGACTTGTGAGAAAGACCTGTATGGAATCTTAAAGACCAGAAAAATATTGTGCCAAATTTCCTCGGCCACATGACACTAATAAAACAGATGATTATTGCTCTCGGATGCCAGATTGCAAAGTGGGCATCTCCTCGGACTAAAGTGACCACACTTACATAAATTATCCCAGGTCAGGTTCTTATTTTTTCCAAACCAGTCAGTAGAAAATAATGATTTTATGTGGAACGTGCATTTTCCATACCTTGTAGAACCAACAATGTGTCTGTGGAGCATGGATGATAGGAAAAATATACCTCTAGGTGTCTGCAGTTTGTGCTAAATTGTTGAGAAGTGTACCTCCCCAAGTAAGGTAATCCCCCCTCGCAGTCCGATGTAAACCAGTGCACCACAGTCTATGCCTGAAGTCTTCCCATTCAATTGCAATCTCACCCTGTAGTCCCAAGTCCTCAGCCTCCAACCAGATCGGGGAATCATCACACCAAGATTTGATAGCCTGCATTAAAAGGAATATGGCGCGGGAGTGCAACCAATAGATAAGAGATTTGCTAAATATGTATGCCCCCTCCACACCCTAGATGACATCAACTTCGATATAGATTTTGTTACCTTTGCCAAAAGACCAATAAAGTCTTTTAAGAAAGTATATCCAGAGTCTAGATTCCAGACCTGTTTGAAACTACGCCAAATATATGATCCCGAAGAGTTGCCAAGTGTGCCCAGTCTTACCCAATCCTCGATAGGTTTACCCTTTAAATACTTATAATCTATAATGTCCTTCCAGGTCCTAAATTTGTAGAGGTCGCGCCAAAGCGATTTCAATAGTAAAGCCCGCCCAAATATGTTGATATCCAGAAGACCCCATCCCCCATATTCCTTTGGCGCAGTGATGCTCTCCCAGCTAGATAGGTGGTACTTCATCCGGTTCTCCCTGCCAACCCGTATAAAGTGGGAAATAACAGCTCGTATTTTCTAAATGATGGCAACCGGTAGTATGAAGAGATGAGCCCAATATACAGCTAATTGTTGTAAAACCGTCTGTGCTAATATATAGCGGCCACCCATAGTAGGCCAGCGAAGAGTCCATACATTAAGCTTGCAATGATATTTGCCAATCAACCAAAGCCAATCCGTTGATTCGCAACTATTCGGCTTTAAATGAAAGCCTAGATATGTGAACCCATCTGCCAATGGGCTATATTGGAAATTGAAAGCTTCACTAACTTGGATAATATGTGCCAAATCACCCGAGGAATATAGGATTTGTGTTTTCCTTCCATTTTCCATCATACCAGATGCATTTCCAAATCGGTCAATAATGTTGTGGAGAAGAATCCACTGTGAGAGATGTAACATGCCGAAAACAAGTATATCATCAACAAAAAAAACTATGTGATGCCTCATGCTTCAACATTACCTTAATGCCCCTAAAATGTCCGCCCAGTACTGCCCTTCGAACCTTGATGCTGAGACAATCCATGACAAGTATGAATAGCAATGGAGAAATTGAGGACCCCTGAGGCAGTCCCCGTCCAGCTCTGAAGAAATTTGACGGCAATCCATTAATCAACGCAGCAAAGTGTGCACTAGTGACACATCCCATTATCCATTCAATAGTTTGATTTGTTAGACCATTTTTTTTAAATGAGGCACAAGAAAGCCCAGTCGACACAGTCATAAGCTTTTCAGAGGTCGATTTTCATTACCAGTTCCACCAATTTCTTTGTATGAATAGTGAATAATCCCCTGTGTAGTAGCAATAGCGTCATGAATGAGTCAATTGTATAAGAAGCCAGATTGTTCCCGAGAGATGTGGGTCAAGAGTGCAGACTTAATGTGTTCGGCAATGATTTTAGAAATGATCTTATAAGTAATGTTGCAGAGCGAATCTAGACGAAAATCCTGGAAGATGGAGGTCTCCGAAAGTTGGGCTCTTGCCTTAGCTCCAAAACTCAAGTGGGGTCCCGCAACCCACTTTTCATAAGTGAAAGTGCGAAATATGACAAAATTGGAAAAGTTGATATTTCCCCTTAGCAATATGGCTAAGTGGAAATATCACAAAGAACCAATGCACTTCTTGTCCAAGGCGACTTGACTTGACCGTTAAGTCAATTCTCTTAGGGGCAGTCACTACTCTGCCAAACGAAACTGGGTGTAATCCAATGAGGCAATCAAACCTGATATCCAAGTAGGGTAGTTTCAATATGCCATGGGTACACAGACACACACAAAACGAAGTATAGTAAAGTCTCCTATTGTCAAATTGGAACATTATGGGGCATGAACTTGTGATCTAACAGCAAAGTGGAGAATTCACTCGAAGCAGGCCTCGGGTTCCATCCTGGCTGGTGACAGAAACACTCTTGGGATCGCCGATAACCAGGCTGGATCTCGTGTTTGAAAGGGATAGTGATCTTCCAGGGTAGCCCCTGCTGGATTAGGATGCCTGGGTGCCTGCTTCAACTGTGTTCTTAACTACTGTTGTAGTGGCACCTAGTGGTACCGGGCAATGAATGCTAAAAATTCACAAAAGAGCAGATTATGAATTATCTGAGAAGTGAGTTCCTACCATAAAAATGAAATGAGAGAGACATTTCAGTGTTATTCATACAACAGAATTCCCAAATATAAATTTTATTACCTGTAGAAAGTAAAACAAATTACATACACCAAAACGTGCAAATACATGACATACAACATTAACTTAGCGACAAGAAGAAAAAGAAGATAGCGAATAAGAAAGTGACCTGGAACGAGCGACATTGCCACATTCTGAACATTTGGGTTTGTTAAGGCCTCTGAGACTCTTGGGTGCGTCCGTTGACGCGCTGTTATGATTATTGCGTGCAGTGTTGATAGTGGTGGACGGGCTGGGGGTTGCGGCGTTTGCCCCAATCAAGGGCGTATTCGTTTGAGGGGAAACCATGACCTCTGGCGGTAAATTTGATGGTGGTGGCGGCTGCGGCTGCGGGAGCGTAGCCGCAGCGGCGGAGGACGGGGCAGAGGCTGTGCTTGGACTTGGACATGGTGTGGAGGTATCTTTAGTATCACTGGTGGTTATAACCTCCATTTGTTTTGGCTTTGTGCAATAGCGAAATGTTTCAAAGTTCAATAAGTATTGTTCTGAACAGTTATAAGATATACTTCATAGATTCGAGTGAGGAATGGGATTTGGAGAGAATTGTCGACTGTTATCTGTGTTTTGTTTTGAATTGAAGTAAATCCAGGTTATTCAAAGTGGGTATGATGTAATGGAAGGACATGCGATCCTAAGCTTTTTAACAGAAATTTATGTTGGCATATGGGGTTAGATTTCGTTGCAACGATTGGTTTTTTACCTCAGTTACTATTTATGGATTATAGGTTGTATTTTGGGGTTAGGTTTTGCGGAAGAGTCGAGGGTTTATTATGTTTAGCATTTATGGATTAGGGAAGTAAATAAAGTAGAATTTCCAAATCAGATAATCAAATTTTTCATTTTAAATAATCTCTCTACTCATTTTCACAACTTCACCAAATAAAATTTCTTTCACAACTTCAACGAACAAATTTTTATAAATTTTAACCACATTTAATGGATAAATCACTATGGTTCGTGAAATTTTATCCCAAATTTTAATTATATTTGGTGGACAAATTACTCTTTGTTTATCAAATTCCATCCTTATGGAGAAGCATGTGTGAAACTTTTTTTTTGGTTTAGAAAAATATAATTTCATGGAAAATTTAATTTAATTATAAGATAAATTTAATTTTAGTATTTCTATAATATAAGTTTTATTTAGATAAATGATTTTCTGATTGATCACATGATTGGGATTTAGTCGAAGTTTCAAACCACTTAATAGGGTTCATCCTCAGGACAAGGTGAACCATATTAGCTGGTTCGAAACGTCGACCAAATCCTAATGATGTAATTAATCTGAAACATATGTATCTACATTCTGGATCACAAAAGTCTTAGATCTAACATAAATTTTATCGTTTATATAATAAAATAGGATTAATTTTTAAGAGTGATTGTTACAAAATATTGTTAAATTAATATTTGTTAAGTAATTAATGTTATTTGATAGTATTCTCGAAGTATATATAATGAATTTTTATTATAAAAATAATTATTAAATTTTAATTTTGATTATTAATTTTTAATTAATTAGTAATTCAAAATAATGTAAGAAGATGTAGCTTGAGACATCTATTAAAGATTTGTAAATTATTTTTTTTAAATAATTTATACTTGTTTTTAATTATTGAGAATGAGATTTAATATTTCTATGTTAATAGGCATTTTTCTACAAGGTTGGGGTGGGTAGACATTGTTCACCCTAGCCAATAGTAGGTGTTCATTTTCGTCTTCCTCACTCCTATCAAAAAATCAGACACGTGGTTGTTTCTCTTTGCTTGATTCATGTTTTTGTTCGTCTTCTTCTCTCACCAGAAGGATGACTTGTGTCAAGCTCAACTTCAAAGACTCCACTAACCTCCATTGGCTTTCGTAGTAGGTGACACTGCGCAACCTCAACTTCTTTGTTCAATAGTCTTTGGGTATCGTTCGCCCTTAGATACCAACAAACTCTATTGCACTAAGCTAGGGCCAAACTCGACATTATGTTTCTTTGTAAAAGTGTGCTTTACTTCCACTACAAAATGTGTTTTAGTTGTACTCCCTCATGTCGTGAACAACATGTAAATTCTTGTTCCCTGATAAGGGTTTTTTTCTCAGGTTCGCTTTTTGCATTGTTGGGTCGCAAAGAGAAAGTTTATTTATTTTGTCTTAATCCTTTTTGTTTACGAATTCTTTGCATGTTTTGTGGGTCTTTAATATTGGTTTGGTAGAATTCCAATTTCTTTCTTATGAAGGTGCATATTTCCCTTCCACTCGGGCTATATCCTTTCCCCTTGATACTTGACAAGGTGGTTCATTCTTCATGGGTAGAGAAACACCCAATGTTCAGTTTGGATTATGGTTGTAGCCATTCCCTTTTCTAGATTAAACTTGACAGTAATCTCCCTTCCTTGTGGTAGTAACTCGATTGCTACAACAAATAAGACTTATTACAATATGTTTAAGAACTTTGTTATCATCAAGGGTTTTTAACATGAGGGTTTTTACAGTTATTGTGTCTTTTTACCCCTACCCACAACTCTTCTTATGTGTCTTCGGTGGCAATGGTTTTCTGACTTCCTTCTGGTTTTGTTGTTCTAACCTTTACTCATGTTATCAGTTTTTTTTTTCACTCTAGTTGTTTTGGTAGTTAATGGGTTTTACACCCAACTTATTTACTACAGGGGGGTTTCCCTCTATGTATTATTTCTACAGCGGTTCGTAAAAGTTTTTGGGGTGCTAGCTTCTATATGACCAGCTTAAGCTCCATATTAGTGACTTTTTATCTTCTTAGGTAAGACTCTTGCCCATTTTGGTTATGATTTCAGTTATTTTATTTATCAGTCTCACCTAATCAATCTCTTTATGTTTTCAAAAACATTTTATATCCTTCTCAATTCCTATGGTTATAATACTAACTCGAGTCCTTTTGTCCCCATATTTGTGAGCAATGGAGTTCTTTCTAGGTATAATTTTTAATTTATCTTCTTTGATTTGATTTCAAGGTTTTCATATAAAATTTAGTTAAAACCCTCTAACTAAGGGCCCCTGACTCTATTTATTCTAGGTTCATTTCTCAACACTCTTATGTTGGACTTATTGTATGCAAACCTACCTCATATGTACATAAATGGCTAGGAAAATCTTCGTCTTCTCTCTTTCATGCAGGGTTCGCTAAAACTGGGATGGTGATGCGGTTAATACCATCTTAATTATTTTGTCTCCCATTGTGTTTGGTCATGGGATTCAGGCTCAAATATTATAATTATTTTTATTTTTATTCCACTAAGTTTTGTAACTATAAACAGTGGTTCTAGCTGAGGTTATAATACCCAGTGCCAATTACAATATTTGTATGTAATTGGGATCATACAGTCGCAACTTCAGGGATCATAATTTATTCTCAATTCTTTGTAAATCACTAATTGAACCGTCTGATAAATATGTTGTTGATATTCTTCTCAATGGTAATCTACTATGTAAAAATTATACCAATGGATTCAATCTGATCATGTAATGTACTAAAAGAAGATACTGAATCCTTCTACAATATTTGCGGAATTTGAAACATGATCGCTCAATCACATGCAACTGCTCTAAACCCCTCTATCCCTATTTTATAATAAGTCAAGGAATTATGAAACAATACAATGCATTCTTGCTCACAAGAATCTGTTTCACTCTGTTAATCGTCTCACACTGATCTAGGAAAAATTGGACAAACACTTAGCCAATTCCTTTCCTTCCTCCAGCTTACCTTGCTCACGCAATTCCTAGAGAAATAAATCCCTATTAAATAGGAAATTCGACCTTCCTTGGTTGCGCAATCCATCATGGCCTTCTTGTGGCTTTATAATTTTGCCTGGGAAATTTGCTAATAATACAACTGATAGTTATCTTCCCTTTAACCACTATCTCAATTGGATCTTCATCAGAACTGACATGCATGCAGCTATTAATAGCGAACCATCAGTTATCTGATTGATCACTACTTGTGAATTAAATCTATTTTAATTCACTAGACCTCTCACTAGCTCATCACTCAGTTAGAACTAGTTAAACAGATTTTAACTCAATTATTTTGAGTTAACTAATTACACTCACACCACACTAGTGCTACAACTGCAACTGGACCCCCAAAACATTAGAATCACTCTACATGTCTCATATTAGACCCTCAACTCGAAATTCTTGAGCTAACTCAATCTTCATGACTTAGTTAACTCATACAAGTTGTTATGAGACAAAATTACAATTTATTGTCCAATTTATTTAAGGGAGAAATAAATTAAACGCCCACATTTAGCACTAATGTGTAACTGAATTCCTCACCAATGTGTGACCGGAATCCCACGCTAGTATGTGTTGCATTTTCTTGTTGAATTTCAACACTGCCTCTCAATAAGAAAGGGATTATCATCTAACCCAATCCTACCTTTGCGGTATTTGAATTTTCTCTTTTCCAGCGCCTTTGTCAAGATGTCTACATCCTGATCCTCCGTGGGAATGTATTGCAACAACATAATGTGCCTCTGAACACAATCTTTGAGATGGTGGTACTAGATATCGATATGATTGGACCTGTCATGGAATACCGGATTAACGAAGAGTTTTATGCAACTCTGGTTATCACAATGCATCATCGTCGGATCCATCTGATGACCAAACAAACCAACAAGTATCTTCCTCATCCAGATGGCCTCGCATGCAACCTCACTAGATGTCATGTACTCTGCCTCTGCTGAACTGAATGCAACTGATCTTTGTTTCCTGCTGTACCAAGAAACCGTTGTTGATCATATGCTGAAGATGCCCCCTGATGTGCTCTTCTTGTCTGATGGACTGTCTACCCAACTTGCATCAGTTAAGCCTTGAAGCTTCACTCCCTTTGTCCATCTGTACGATAATCCATACTCTGTAGTGCCCCTGATACATCTCAAAACATGCTTCCCGACCTTCCAAAAGAGCTTGGTAGGCTTAATCATAAATTGACTAAGTTGGTTACCTGCGTAGCATATGTCTGGTCGTGTGTTCACTAAATACATAAGTGAACCCACAAGCTGCCTGTAAATAGTAGCACCCACTACCTCACCTGGAGTAGCATCCTCCTTCCTCTAATTTCCTACAAGAGGAGTCTCCATGGGTTTGTTGCCCTCCATGTGGAACTTCCTCAGAATCTCCTTGGCATACTTGCCCTGAGATATAAATAGCTCCCCATCTCTTTGCCATATTTCCAAGCCAAGGAAATAGTGCAAGAGCCCCATTTCCTTCAGATCAAATTCTCTTGCAATGTTCTCTTTGCAAGAAGTTATGAGCTGCTCATCACCTGTCAATATCAGGTCTTCTACATAAAGTGCAATAATCAAAAGCTTACCATCAACCACAATATGATATAGGTTTGCATCCTCTTCACTCTTTGTGAAGCCCAACCCAATGAAATAGTTATCGATCTCACTACCATGATAAAAGCTTGCTTCAACCCATATTGAGAAAGAATGTCTTTACATCCATCTGATGTATCTGCCATCCCATCTGCACTGAGAGTGAAAGGATGGATCTAATCAACGAGTACCTTGCAACTGGCGCAAAAAGTCTCCTCATAGTCAATCCCCTCTACCTATGAGAATCTTCTGGCCACAAATCTAGCCATGTGTTTCTCCACACTCCCATTTGATTCTTGCTTCACCTTATAGATCCACCTGGATCCAACCACTGACTTCCCCTTGGTCTTGCGAACACTTCCCATGCATGGTTTTTGATAATGGAGTCATACTCCTCAACCACGGCATCAACCCATATCGGTTGTTACACTAGTTCCTCAAAAGAGGATGATTTTGTCACAATACATTCGCTCATAAGAGCCATGTATCCAGTATACCTATCTTGGGACCTTCTCTACCTACGCTGTGATGAGGTGCACCTACATTCTCTGTCGCATCTAGCATTAATCTGTTAGCGCCTCTGGTGCGCTTCCTACCACTTATGGTGGATGGATCTGCATGAGTGGTTTCTACCACTCTTTGTTCCTCTGCTTGTGGCTGCTCCACATCTTGAGGTTCATCCTTTGGAACTAAGAGTTCCTCTTCTGCATGCAAGTCAATCTCCCTCTCAAGGGACAATAGCATGGCTTTCTCCTCATCAAATTTTACATCTCTCCTGACAATTATCATCCAGTCAGAAAATACACCTGGAGAAGTCATGGGGAGACCAGGTACCTACAAATATCCCAACCTCTGTTGTTGGCTCTAGCTTATTCCTGGCATCTTTGGTCACATGGCAATAGACGAATGATCCAAAATTTTGAAAATATGAAATATCTGGTTTCTTCCCTGAAAATTCCTCCTCTAGTGTACTCATGCCAAGTATCCGATGAGGACTACAATTCTACACAAATACCGATGTGTTGCATGCCTATGCCCACAGATGCAATGGTAGGCGTTGATCATGTAACATAGCTCGTGTTGCTCCCACAATTGTTCTGTTATTTCTTTCTGCAACCCCATTTTGTTGAGGGTTATGAGGTGCAATCAATTCTCTCTGAATTCACTTATTTGGCACAAAATTTATTGAATTCATTATAGATATACTCACCACCATTTTCGCTCCTTAGAGCCTTCACCTTATTCCCTGTATCTTTCTCTACCAGTGCTTTGAACTCACAAAACTTGGAGAACGTCTGATCTTTCTTCTGCCTGAAGAAAATCCAACACTTTCTAGAAAAGTCATCAACAAAAATCACATAATACCTATGCTTTGTTGTGGAAGTTGTTGAGAATCTTCCACACATGTCTGAGTGAACTCTTTCAAGGATTATCATTGATTGGTTCTCTTTCTCATTAAAGGTGGCCTTTATATACTCCCCCATAGTACAACCCTTGCATGTGTCTCTCTGCGCAAGTGTACCCTTTGGAAGCTGTTAGGTAAACTTGACTCAAGATAGAGTCAATGTTGACTAGGGTAAATAGTAGTGGTTTTGGGGCACATGGTATTGTGCACCCATGGTTTTCAGCCCATGGTATTGCATGTAATGGAGCCTATAAAAGGCTGGGAATACTTCATTGTAATGTAGGCCTCAAGGTGAGCGGTGAAGGCTCACTTGGCCGGATTGGCCAGGGTTTTGGCCAATGGTTAATGAAATTTCATTGGTTGGGTTTTGCCCCAGATTTGGGGGTTTTCCCAGATAAACATCTTTGTTTATGTTTATGATTTGTTGCTAGCTATTTTATGGTTTTTTGTTCCTCTCGGTAAATTTCTAACAAATGGTATCAGAGCCATTGAATTTCGCTGCGCTAGGAGAGAAAAGTCTATCAAAATGAGAGAAGATATATGCATGTGGATTAATTAATTGATGGACCATGTATCTGAAGAGAACTCCTAGAGGAATGGCAGTTACAGAGGCTAATGACCCATGTAATCCAATAGATGGGTTCTTTTTACATGGACATTGATTTTATATGTACAAAGAGAGTAACAATGAAACAAAAAAATATTATTATTATAATGGAGTTAATTTATTACATGTAAATGGGCATACTACTATAAGACCTGGTATGGCATGAGTACCCCTGGGTAATCACTGGTAAATTATGGGTTAGATCAAGGTGATAAGGGGGATGTCAAGTTAACAATAACCTAAGTAAACAAAAAAAAAAAAATTTGAGGGGGAAGAGCTAGAGTGAGCAGGGTTGTCTTAATTAGCAATTTTGGCTGGATTTAGTCAAGAAACCCCAAGTCAAGTTTAAGGGGGGGATTGTTAGGTAAACTTGACTCAAGATAGAGTCAATGTTGACTAGGGTAAATAGTAGTGGTTTTGGGGCACATGGTATTGTGCACCCATGGTATTGCATGTAATGGAGCCTATAAAAGGCTGGGAATACTTCATTGTAATGTAGGCCTCGAGGTGAGCGGTGAAGGCTCACTTGGTCGGATTGGCCAGGGTTTTGGCCAATGGTTAATGAAATTTCATTGGTTGGGTTTTGCCCCAGATTTGGGGGTTTTCCCAGATTAACATCTTTGTTTATGTTTATGATTTGTTGCTAGCTATTTTATGGTTTTTAGTTCCTCTTGGTAAATTTATTATTCCTCCGGTAAATTTCTAACAGAAGCCCTATAGAAATCTGTTGCATGATCCTTAAAGCATTGTGGTGTAGATGACCCAACCTCATGTGCTATAACTCAATAATATCCAAGCTCACCACCTCATCTCCTTTACCACTCAATGTTGTGCAACCATCTACATCAAGTTTGTAGAGGTTCTTCACACGAACCCCAATCTTCTTTACTTGTCCTATGGCTTTGTGACGAAGGAACGCCTTTCCTTCACTGAAAACCACATCATATCCAAGATCCTCCAACATAGCAACTGAAACTAAATTATTTTTCAAACTTGTTACATGCATGACATATTTTAATATGAAAGGTTTAGTTGACTCTCTCTGGAAAGTAACTGTACCAATCCTAGTAGCGTTATACCTCCTGTCATCACCCATCTCGATGTGCATCTGAAGATCCTTCTCCTCCAAGCTATTAAAGAGTTCTTTATTGTTGTTGACGTGGAAAGATGCTCCACTATCCAAGTACCACATAGATCCCATCACAGTTGACACCATGCATGCGATGAGAGAGAAGTCCAACTCAAACTGTGAGGCCAAAGCTTCACCCACTGTAGCTCTCGGAGCCTTCTTGTTGTTATTATTCTTTTGTGGAAAATTTGTGGCATAGTGTCCATGATCATGACAGTTGAAACATTTCACTCTTGACATGTCTCGTTTACTTCCTTCTTTGCAAGTCTCAGATTTAGAATGGAACTTATTCCCTTACCCCTTCTTTGCCCTACCAGCTAAGGCACAATATTCCTCATGATCAGTCTTGGATGAGGATCCATCCCTGGCATTTCATTGAAACTCTTCTTGTACCAAATCCGACCATAGTCGCTCCCACTTTGGTAACTGCTCCCTCCCATTCACAAAGTCTTGATAACTGTACCAGCCCTTGGGAAGGCCTAGAAGTGCTAGGCTCACCAATTCATCATCAGCCACAATAATCCCAACACCTCCAATCTCATCTCGACATTGAGTAAGCTTGGTCAAGTATTTATGGATCGTGTCACGCTTCTCCATTTTGATTTTCCTGAGCTTGTCCTTGAGTACCAATTTCCTGTGGTCACTACTGCTTTGAAACAGATCTATCAAGGCCTTCCACATAGCATATGGATTTGCCTTGCCATGGAGACTTGAGATAATATGATCTCGAACTCCCTCTAATAAGATCCTCCTCGTCTTTGCAACATTCTTCCTCCATGCTTCATGTTGCACAACATCTGCCTGAGGGGGTTCAGAAATATCAGTGTCAATAAACTCCCTTAGCCTATTATCCTCCAATATTGCCTCCATTTTGTCCTTCCATACAATATAGTTTGAATTTCCCTCCAGTGCATATTCGAGTCTCAAGCCAGTGAAATACATCCTCGTCAACAGCTTGGTCCAAAGAATGAATCTGCAAATTTGAATCATGTTCAACACAAACTCAATTTCTTCTCTTCTATTGTGATTCATGGCACTCTGATACCATGTATAAATTATACCAATGGATTCAATTTGTTCATGCAATGTACTAAAACAAGATATTGAATCCTTATACAATATTTGTGGAGTATAAAACACGATCACTCAATCACATGAAAGTAAGAGAAAGAATTAAATAAATCACACAACATAGGATATTCCTGGGGAAAGAAACTGCTCAAAACCCCTTTTATCTCTATTGTTAGAGGAAGGGATACCCCCCTCGCTCCCCCTCTAGCCACAATTGAGGAGTTGGTACAATCTAAACTCACGGAAGAACGCACTAGACAAGCATGAGAATTGAACCTCAAAGTGAGATGGCTTCTTTTGCCTCTGACATCCTCAGACCCCATGGTGGTTGGGACCCTGTTCCTCAATGAAAAATTAGATCTCTAGGATGTGACCCTTGATAGGGCTTGGCTTGGGTATGATTCCACTCCGTTTCTTTGGTTCAGGTCAGCAGCTGATCGCCTTCAGGCTCTTAGAGCTAAGCGAAAGCTATTCTCACTTCCTAGTAAGATCTTCCTTGATGAAGATCTCACTAAAACACAGGTTGTTGAGCTCAAATGCTCTAGGGATTTGGTTACAGTAGCACGCCAGGCAGGGAAATGGGCAGTTATCAGGAACCTCAAAGCAGTGATTCGGGACACTTTTCCACCTGGGTGGAAGCCCCATTTTGGGTCCTCCAAATGACAGGATCATTGGGAGAGGCAACAAGGGGCATCCATTTCCGTCAATTGTTGGAATGGGAATGGGTATTTTTGGGCATCACCAGGTCTATTATATGATGCTCTTCAACTGTCGAATATCTTATTCGTCACTGAGACGCATGAGAGCCCTGTTCGACCTCTCCCAGACATTACAGGTTACCATAAGTTCTCAGCTTGTAGGGAGGCGACGAGGAGTTCTGGTTGTATCAGAGGTTCTAGGGGAGTTGCTTGCTTCATCAAAGATTCCTTTTTGAGCAAGATTTTTTTGGTGGTTGCAGATGAGTTTGCGAGGTTTATGTGGGTTCAGGTTCGAGGGGTATCTCCTCTCCCAAGGGACATTTACATTATTTTTTGTTACTTCCCTCCTGCTTCTTCATCATATGCCATTCATAATGGGCCTGGCGGGAACCCCTTTGTCAATTTGTATGTCGGCATAGCCCAGTATTTAGCAATTGGGGAGGTTATTATTCTAGGTGACTTCAACTCCCGCAC
>CM076573.1:786108246-786187760 GCA_034641835.2 Pinus albicaulis | reverse complement strand
TAAGGAAGAGGTCACTTAAGTGAAGTGGCACGAAAAATCGCGAAAGCGTTTCAATGATAAATGCGAAAACGGTTAAACACCCAAATTCCAGAGAATTGAACTCTGAATTACAGAGGGTTTGATTAGACTCAATGACATATTATTTGCTCATTCTATATATCTTAATTCACTAATCGACAAAGGCCTAAAAACATATTTGGCCTAGATACATTATCCTTCCAATAACCCATTCGACCCTACATAGTAATACTTAGACTTATCAAATTTGAAAACATCAAGGGAATTTTCCAAGGTTCTCCTCGAAAAAAGGCATTGCTCAGAACACCCATTCTATAGAGACAAAACCTACATTTCATAGATCTATCGATTATGTAAATTTAGATACAACAAGACCATACAAGATCACAAGGATTGTCGCAAGAAAATACTATCATTTCTACTAATTAATCATGCATTGCACCAATCACATCCCTTTCTCACGAAATAAAACCATAGTATTTAAACAAATATATTGCCATGTTACTAAAAACTTATTAGACAATGGAAATCACAATCTATAATAGTTTAGTTATGCACGTTTAGTAGTCATACATGACCATATAAATAGCTCTATAGTTCATGAACATATCAACAAACACAGAGACCTCCAAGCCCCTCATAACAATGACAACTAACATAAAAAAGAATTTCACCATAGACAAATAGGAATAATACATTCCTCCATTAACAATGTTGATACATACATTGTCATAACTCATAACAAAACCATTCATCATTCACAGTGCAACATAAATACAAGTAAATAAACTTATCTAATATTTGTGTATACGAATTTTCGGTAAAAATAACATGTAAGAAATTTCTGTCGACGCGTTTCGAACCAGCCAGTGTGGTTCATCATCAGGACTCAAGTCTGCCGAATTACAATTACAAGTTCCAACATTAGGAATTTGGCTTCTGTGATCCATAAAATGTGTATACGAATTTTCGGTAAAAATCACATGTAAGAAATTTCTGTCGATGCGTTTCGAACTAGCTAGTGTGGTTCATCATCAGGACTCAAGTCTGCCGAATTACAATTACAAGTTCCAACATTATGAATTTGGCTTCTGTGATCCACAAAATGTGTATACGAATTTTCGGTAAAAATCACATGTAAGAAATTTATGTCGACGCATTTCGAACTAGCCAGTGTGGTTCATCATCAGGACTCAATTCTACCGAATTACAATTACAAGTTCCACCATGAGGAATTTGGCTTCTGTGATCCATAAAATGTGTATACGAATTTTCGGTAAAAATCACATGTAAGAAATTTCTGTCGACATGTTTCGAACCAACCAGTGTGGTTCATCGTCAAGACTCAAGTTTGTCGAATTACAATTACAAGTTCCAACATTAGGAATTTGGCTTCTGTGATCCATAAAATTTTTATACGAATTTTCGGTAAAAATCACATGTAAGAAATTTATGTTGACGCGTTTCGAACCAGCCAAGGGAGGGAGGGACTTCAACTCTCCAACCAACCATAGGCTAGAAACACCACAATATTTCATAGAGTTGGCTACCCCGGAGCTAGATCCAAACTCTGAGGGGATGCTTACTCAAGGAATTCACCAAGGTTATGCTAGGGTATTGCTCATTTGTAGGAGTCCGGATCTACCATATGGGTGGTTTATTAGCCATATTTTCAAGGCAAGTATTGTAGAATTTGTATCCAACTATCTAGGTGGTTTATTAGCTTACTTGGGAAGCACTAGGTGGTTTATCAACTTCCTCAGCAAGAACTTAGTGGTTTACCGACTCTTTTTAGCAAGCACCGCGGTGGTTTAACTACCCTCCCTAGTGGTTTATCCACCATACAACAAGCACCTAAGTGGTTTATCGGCTCTTATAGAAAGCACACATATTCAAATCCTCCAATGAGCCTCCCATTGATCTTTTAGGCTTGGACATGAGTCCAACAGCTCAACACATCATTATAGGGGATCACACCCCAACAATGTGAGTATAATATTAGTCACAACTCTTGCTTATTCTTGCGCTCATGCTCCTCTCCTCTCCAGAGTTCTCTCTCTCAATTTTTCTTGTGTCCTCTATTTTTCCCTCAGGCTCCTCATCTCCTATGGGATTGCATAGCTTCCATCCAACCACATCATGGAAATAGGAAAAAAGTGGGAATTTCCTCTGCCCAATCGTTCCTTTCCAATTGTTAGGTGGTGGATAATTATGTCATGCTAGCCAACAAACACTCTCTTCCACTTCTCCACTCCCCTAAAAATATGATTTGTGTACCCCCTCTCTCAAATAATCATTTCATATTTTAATTATTTTATGGTTGTGTATCATGTCTCATCCAGCCATGGTTTCCATGTTGGCATTACACATACATCATTTTAACATTACAAATATAGGGGTTAACATTGTGTGTGTCACAAACCACACCACCTTAGAGGAGCATCGTCCTTGGTGTTTCAATAAATAGAGAACAAAAGAACAAAATTGAGATTTAAAACACAACCCTTGCATCTATTTAATCATTAAACAAAAAAAAGGTATAATACCATTATTTCCTCTATCATCTCCCAGGTGGCTTCAGGTTGGCAAGAAAAGTTGAATGTAAAATAATGGCGACAAGGAAGCCTACCACTCAATTCTATAAAGAAGGAAGTGTTGCTACACCTAGATTTCCACAACCTACAAGGTTGACACCACAACAATTGGAAG
Organism: Pinus albicaulis; assembly: GCA_034641835.2. Classification (NCBI taxonomy): domain Eukaryota; kingdom Viridiplantae; phylum Streptophyta; class Pinopsida; order Pinales; family Pinaceae; genus Pinus; species Pinus albicaulis. The sequence goes on along the minus strand of CM076573.1, from coordinate 786,185,033 downwards.
AAAAAAGAGCAAAAGGGCTTTGCTACAGCTGTGATAGAAAATACACTAAAGGTCATAAGTGTGCTGAGAAGAAATTATTTTACATAGATTGTGAAGAGGAAGAAGAAAATGAACAAGAAGAGGATATACACCAGGAACCAACCCTAGAAGAGGAAGAAATGAATCCGACCATATCGTGTAATGCACTGGCAGAATTACCACTCCTCAAACTCTCAAGGTACAAGGACAAATCAAGAAGAAAAAGGTAATAGTGTTGATTGATTCAGGTAGCACCCATAATTTTATTCATTGTAAGGTAGCCAAGGAATTAAATTGTTTCCTATACCCAGCACCCGAATGTCAAGTGATGGTTGCAAATGGAGGAACTATAAATTGCTCTGGAAAATGCCATAATATCAAGCTAACCATGGGGGAATATGTATTGACTAGTCCAATGCTTTTCATTCCTATGGGAGGTGCTGATGTTGTACTAGGAGTACAATGGTTACAATCTTTGGGGACGATAGCTTTTAATTTTCAAGAACTTTTCTTGAAATTTTTTTCAGAAGGAAAGGAAGTCGAATTACGAGGTATTGCCGGGAATCCGAGAAAGATAACAATCTCTAATGTCATGACAAAGCTTCTAAAGAAAGAACAACGAGGCGTAATTGCACAATTATGCTCACTAGAAGTTCCAACATCAAAATCATCTATTTCTGCAGATCTCCAACAAGTCTTGGACAATCATTCCAAGGTGTTTGAAACTTCCAAAGGACTCCCACCTATTCGTGATCATGATCATGCTATTCATTTGATTCCAGGAAGTGTTCCTCCAAACATCAGGCCTTATAGATATCCTTACGCCCAAAAGAGCGAAATTGAACGTATGATTGCAGAAATGTTAGAGGCGGGTATAATTCAACCTAGTCAAAGTTCTTTCTCTGCTCCTGTAGTATTGGTACATAAGAAGGATGGATCATGGTGACTGTGTCCGAATTATAGGGAGCTCAATAAACTCACCATTAAAGATAAATTTCCCATTCCTGTGATTGATGAATTATTGGATGAATTACATGGAGAAATTTATTTTACCAAGTTGGATCTTCGTTCAGGATATCATCAAATTAGAATGAAGACTGAAGATATTCCAAAAACAACATTTTGAACTCATGAGGGTCATTATGAATTTTTGGTCATGCCTTTTGGCCTTACCAATGCACCTTCTACATTTCAAGGGTTGATGAATTACATTTTCAAACCCTTCCTTAGAAAAATTGTGCTAGTATTTTTTGATGATATACTAATCTATAGCAGGTCTTGGAAGGATCATGCTAAACATGTTGACAGGGTGCTCAAACTATTGCAGGACAAACAATTATATGCAAAAACATCCAAATGTTTCTTTGGAGTACAAGAGGTGGAATATCTGGGCCATATTGTATCTCACGAGGGTGTTAAAGTAGACCCTAACAAAATTAAAGCCATTAAGGAATGGAAAGTCTCCACAACCATAAAGAAGTTGCAAGGATTTATCGGGTTAACAGGGTATTATCGCAAGTTTGTTAAGAATTATGGGAGAATAGCAACACCTCTAACAACATTATTGAAGAAAGATGCATTTTCATGGACTCCTAAAGTAACTAAGGCCTTTGAACATCTTAAAGAGGCAATGTGCCTAGCACCGGTCTTAGCTACGCCAGACTTCACAAAAACCTTTATTGTGGAATGTGATGCCTCAGGAAATGGAATTGGTGTTGTTTTAATGAAGGAAGGAAGACCCATTGCTTTTGAAAGTCGTCCAATCAAAGGAAAGTATTTACAGAAACCTATTTATGAGAAGGAAATGTTAGCAATACCGCATGCACTAAAGAAATGGTGAACTTACCTAATGGGAAGACACTTCAAGGTAAAAACTGATCATGATAGTCTTAAACACTTTTTGGAACAAAGACTATCTTCAGAAGAGCAGCGAAAATGGGTCACAAAGATGTTGGGTTATGACTTTGAAATAATCTACAAAAAAGGAAAGCTTAATGTTGTTGCAGATGCACTCTCAAGAAAGAATGAAGAGGTGGAAGCATTGCTTTGTGCCATTTCTATTATCCAACCATATTAGATAACCGAAGCAAGAGATGAATGGAAGAAGGACAAAGATGTATGGACACTCATTCAAAATTTGCAGCAAGATCCTAGTACATCTGATACATTTAGTTGGAAAAATTATTCCTTATGGTACAAAGATCACTTATATCTTTGTAAGAATTTCCAACTAAAACAAAAGATTCTTTTGGAATTGCACACTTCTCCTTTAGGAGGACACTCAGGATTTTTAAAAACTTACCACAGGGTGAAGAAAGAATTTTTTTGGGATGGCCTTAAATCCGATATTCAAAAGTTTGTGGCGGAATGTTTGGTTTGCCAGCAGAATAAAGTGGAAACAATTAAGACCCCAGGACTTCTACAACCTTTATCCATTCCAAGTCAACGTTGGGAGAATATTTCAATGGATTTTATCACAGGTTTACCTAAGTCTGAAGGAAAGAGTGTCATCATGGTGGTAGTTGATAGACTTACCAAGTATGCACACTTTTGTGCTTTATCTCATCCATTTAAAGCAAGTACAGTTGCTACTACATTTATGGACAGAATTCAAAAGCTACATGGAAGCCCAAAGGTTATTGTGAGCGACAGAGATCCCATTTTTACTGGAAATTTTTGGACGGAGTTATTTTCTTGTTTGGGTACTCAATTAGCTCATAGCTCATCTTATTATCCTCAATCTGATGGTCAAACTGAGATAGTAAATAAATGTTTGGAAGGATATCTTCGTTGTTTTGTATCTGATAAACAAACACAATGGGTCAAGTGGTTACCTCTTGCTGAATGGTGGTATAACACTTCCTTCCATACTGCAGCAAAAATGACCCCATTTATGGCACTTATGGATATCATCCACCATCCATCACATCACTTTTAAGAGAAAATTCGAAGGTTCAAGCAGTGGAAGATCACATCGAGCATCAGCAAGAAGTTCTCCAACTCTTAAAGGATAACCTAAATTTGGCACAAAATCGAATGAAACAACAGGCAGATCAACATCGCAGCGAGAGAAGTTTTGATGTAAGAGATTGGGTATTTTTACGGCTACAACCATACAAACAAATGTCCCTCAAGCAAGCAAAGAAGGATAATAAATTATCACCAAAGTACTATGGTCCTTACAAGGTGTTGCAAAAGATTGGTACTATGGCATACAAATTGGAGCTTCCCGCTTCTTCACGAGTGCATCCAGCTTTCCATGTTTCATGCTTAAAGAAGGTTATAGGTGAAAATCTTCCAGTTCAAACAATATTTCCAGAACTTGATGAGGAAGGAAAAATCATATTGGAACCTGAAGCGGTCACGGAAACAAGAAATCGACAACTACGGAATCGATCAATTTCAGAGTATCTCATCAAGTGGAAGAACTTACCCACTGAAGATTCTACATGGGAGGATGAGAATTTTATACAGAAGCACCCAAAGCTACTCAAGAGTTGAGGAAAACACTTTTGTGAAGGAGAGGGGCATGTTAGGTCCCTATATTACTAGTATAGCTCCTTATTTTTTTTAGTGTAACCCCCTTATTGTTTTTATTGTACCCTTGTAACCCCCATTTTGTTATTATTGTGCCCTTAAATTATTATTGTTAGGTCGGCTAGGATTACATTGTGGCCCACTAGGATTACATTATGGCCCCATGGACTCCTATATAGAAAGGAGGTTTTGTAAATTGTATCATCCAAGAATTGTTCATTTATGTAATGTATTGGAGGTTTCCCCCTCGAAGTGGCTCATTTCTAAGGCGTTGATATCTCTTTTCTTCTCTTTTTGGAGCTGGTTACACAACATTTGGTATCAGAGGTTGGGATTCTAGGGTTTCGCTGCTCGAAACAGGTCATCGTGGCATTTTCGCTATAACTTTTTTTCTACGAAGTTTTAGAAGCTGAAATTTTTAGGGTGCGAAGCTGAAATCCTAAGGAAGATTGTCTAAAAATTTTAGAGCTTGGTTCGCAATATTTTCGGAGATATGATCTGTGGGAGTCAGGTCTTTTTTCATGCTCCTAAACAAGTCATCGTGGCATTTGTGCTATAACTTTTTTTCTATTGAGGTTCAGAATGGTGCTTGTCCTCAAGCAACTGCAAAAGTGGATGCTGCAGAAATCCATCTCCCTCCCAAGTGGCATCCTCATATGGAAGGCTTCCCCATTTGCTCCAATGTGTTATGAATGCCCAACTCCATAACTGCTTCTCTAGAATCTCTAGAATGGCCTCCAACTGTGTAGCTAGATGCCTCTTCTCATCAATGAGTTCCCAAGTGGAAACCATTTGTTGTCCAAGAGCCTATTCTTTGCATGAGATATGTGGAGTGCAGTGGTTCCTTCCCCAAGTGGAAAGTCCCAAATCATAAACTATCTCTCCAACCCATGATACATGGAGTAGGTTTGTGTCTCTCCATGCTCCAATCCTTGGCCTTGGTGGCCTTGCTTGCTCTAAGCATAATCTCAACAGTGTTCAAAGTAGGAAATATAGACATATGGATTGACATGTGAAATGTCGAACCATACTCTCCCAATTGAAGCCACCACAACAATTCTCTTGTTGCCATACCACATCATCATCATACCAAGTATGGTAGCCATACTCTCTCAATAGAAGCCACCGCAGCAAGGTCTCCAGCTGCCACACCACATCATCATGCCAAGTATAAAACAATGACATCCCAATTGACATGTGGAATGTCATATGGTGGCCATACTCTCCCATGAGTAACCAACACAACCATGCCTCTAGCTGCCGCATCTCATCACTACTGTGCAAGGTAGGAAATAGTGATATTCCAATGGACATATAAAATTCAATGTCTTGGCCATACTCTCCCAAGAGTATCCAGCACAACCATGCCTCCTGCTGCTGCATCACCTCAGTATTGTGCAAGGCATGGAACATACCAATATGAAATGTCGGGCGGTAAACATACTCACCCGAAAGCAACTAGCGCAGCCATGCTTCATGCTGCCCCATGTCATAGATTTTCAAGTAGCTTTTCAGCCACTTGTTCTTCATCTCCATCCATGCATCCAACTGTGGGTGATGACTCATATCATGCATCGACTCGGTATCCACCCAATGGAGAAGCTCCCGCCAAAAACTACTCATAGAATAATTGCGCCCATCACTATCTATGGCCTTGGGGAGACCATTAAGCATGAATACATCCCGGAAAGATAATCTGGTCATGTGTGAAGAGATGTACTATGTGAAAATGTCGAACAATGTGCATACCTCGACAACGAATCAATGTCAAAAATACCATCCTCCACAATTTGATGACAATATTTGCACTCCATGATATGTTGAAGTACATCCCCCTTGAGGTCTCTCCATGATAACCTCTCATCGATGGCCTGATAGAACCTATGAGGTTCTAAATATGTTGCATGCATAAAATTCTCTTTGAGCTGTGATGTGCTAATCAAGAAGGCTTTGTCCTGATAATCGAAGATGTTATCCATTACATGATGTTTACCATTTACCATATGCCCATCCAATGCTCCATAAGTGAAGCGGTCATCGGAATGCTCAAATAATAATTGGGCCCTCAAATAATCACTTCTCCTCAGTGACAACGTTGTTGATTTCCATGACAGTGCATATGCTGTCTCATGGCCCTCTCCATACACAATGTTGAACTCATAGTCTTGCATTGTACTGATCCACCGTTGCTGCCTCTTCTGCAGCTGCTACTCCTCCTCAAAAAGATGTCAGAGGCTATGGTTGTTGGTATTCACCCGAAATATACTACCAATAAAAAAACTGTTAGAATTTGACCAATGCATGGATAATGGCCAATATCTCTTTGTCGTAAGTAGAATACGACAGCTCATGTGACAATAAATTTTGGTTCTCAAATTCTATTTTATTGCTTCCCACTGGGATAGTTACACATCTTGTCCTTGAACCAGTCAAGGGTCCTCTACGAAGTGCTAGTCTTCTGCTCTAAATCAATAATGTGCTCTAACCCTTGGTCATGTTATTTCCCTGATGGCATGACCCCACAAATCTCAAGAAGATGTGTTGAAACAATCTGGGGTGGAAATGTTTGCATACCTTGAATTAGCTGATGCTTGGGAACATCTTGCAAAACTACAAGAGTTCCTCCAACTAGTGTAATTGCTTCTCTAACTGCTGGTGATGGTGATAACTGCTCCTCTACTGCTGCACCAACGCAGGTATCTACTTCCTCTTCCTCATGCACATCTTGAATCATGAATGGGAATCTTAATGTTGAATGCTTAGGACCATCTTGCAAAGATGCAAGTGCTCCTCCCACTAATGCAAGTACCTTCTGGTGGTGGTGGTGGTTGCTCTTCTACCAGAGTGTCAGTGCTGACATCTTACTTTTGCTCCTCATATAATCCCTCATGAATGTCAAAAAATGTCTTAATGGAAAGTTCCTTTGGTTTTCTTCTGTTGAGCCTCTTTACCGTCCTTTGAGTGAAGTTTGCATACGCAATCGCTCTTGCATGTTTCAATCCACCGAACCACTAGTCATTTGCTTCACCCTTAAGGTTTAGCACTGCAATCTGAATAGCCTCTTCTTTCGCTACTGGGTGTAGGTGGAAGAATGCATCTAAATTCTCCATCCAAGGATTTTCCGTGCTTTTGGATGACCCATTGAATGTAGTCAGAAAGAATCTATTATGCATGTTTCCTTTTCTTATATTGATGCTGCGGGTTCTTCGGTTCTCTTTAATCTGGAAAAATTGCTGGAAAGTCAGATTCTCTTCGAATGCTCTAGATTTATATTTGTACTCCTCAAGATAATCACTCAGAGTCTCATGCTCCAAATATCCTCCATCTCCATGCCATTCATTTCCTTTTGCAAGGAAAGTGGGCATGGTAGGGCGTTGTGGAAATTTATGCATCGTTGGTTTCTTATACTGTTGATAGGAAGTGCTTGGACCTTCTCCATTCTAAAACCCTCTTTAGGTTTCCTTTTGCCTTTCCCTCCTCATTTATTTGATCTCCATGGTGATATCCTGCATAGATCTGGAGAGAAGTGTGGCAAAACTCAATCCTTCTGCCATTGAACACTTCTTCTTTTTCTGCTTCTTCTTATTATTCCTATGATTTCATGAAATTCCCACAAGCTGAGCCAAAGATCATGCTCTGATACCACTGCAATATCCCAAAATGGGAGAAACAGGAATATAGAACATATGCACAATTCCAAATAAGAATAAAACATATAAAACTGGAAAAATGTCGGAATACATCAAAACATCATATATATGAGCAGAGACAATTGAGCCATATCATTATGTATAAAAAACAAATGAATATACATAGTGCTCCAAAAAGGAATGCAGTCAATCCATCCAAAAATGGTTGAAACAACTCTACTGAAAACTAGCACTAGAAAGTAAAAACTATTGCTGCTGCTGGGAATAAGATCTACGTGTGAGAGGCTGATGGAGTGCTCAGAAATATATGGGATTTTAACCATAGACTCTACTCTAAAAACCCAAAAAAACCCAGAAATGGTTTTCCTAGATTTTGAGTTTGGAATTTCAGCCCTTTTTGGGTTGCACACTACACGCTTCCTCATTGAGTTAGGCACTCCCTGGAGAAAATTGCTGATTTGGGGCTGAAATAATGATCTATCAGAAGGAATAACACCCATTTAGCTCACTAACTGAAGGGATGGTCCCTTCTCCCGATTCCCAAGCTCAAATCTTGAGATCTAGCTCCTCCACTGAATATGTTGCTGCTGCATGCACAACTGCTAGGAAATACTGCGTTGTTTAGGAGGGCTGATGATGTAGCCTATTGCTAGATAATAAAATGATAATCCCAGGCTTCTAAAGTGATCCCCAGAGTGAAGGATTAATCGCTCACAGGAATCTAAGCTGAGTTGCTTGGAACTTCCTCTTCTCCTCAAACCCTCACTGCAAAATTACGCAATTCCTGCAGGAAATGTTGTTGCATAGGAGAATAGATGGATGGACTTATGTTGGATATGACAATGACACTCCTGGAAGATTGCAATGGATCCACAATGTGAAGGGTTGATCCCTCCATAGGTTTCTCAGCTGAAGTACTGAGAACAACCTCCCAACTCTCAAACCCAAGTTCAGGAATGCGTAATTCCTATAGCTGGAAGTGTAGATGATAGTGGCTGAAAGTGGCATTGATTTCCAGATGATGAATGTTGCCCAAGAAAACCTTCCATAAGTAGGCACTCGAAGTCCCTCGTGGGTAAGGGTGGGATTCCCACTCGGGAACACCCGGTGCTAAACAACACATCAGACTTAGCTAAACAGTTGAAGTGTGTAAATAAATGTCTCACGACACTCAACTATAAAAACACAAACTCCCCCTTCCTTTGCTGCCCTCATCTTCATTTTATGGTTGTGAGCCTTCCCTAGCCTTGGCCCACCTCATAACTGCGTTGCACATGTGGCCACTAGCCTCCTTAAAGATTGTGTTGTCCTCCATGATCTCCATCATTTCTACAATTACTCTCCACTTCCTCCATCATGTGTGCATTTAATGCACCGCTTCCTCCATCATCTCTGCAATTGCTTCTCCACTATCTCCATCGTCTTCCTCATTAAATCTCTATGAACTCCACTCTTTCTTCATTATTATGCTGCTTCACTACTCCATAATCCTACTCCACTACTCAATTAACCCACATTCACACTATCAAAGTGGATTTTATTCATCTACTGGGTTTATGGGTCCCTCCACCCCTTTATTTACTTAACTAAATAAGAAAAGTAAAAACTCTAATATTCGAATTAGCTGATGGAAAATTTGAAATATTATAGACGGTGCAGGATGGTGTAGAGAAGAAAGATCATATTAATAAGTCAAGGAAGAAATAATGACAAGGTTTTGAAGGAATACAAGGGTCAAGGGTCTATGTCATGGTCATGGTACTTGTCATCTGAAATTCTATAAGAAGAATTTCTTGTGGATTTTCCTCTCCAAGGGGGAGGGATTTTGGCCCTGGCTTGAAGAGCCTAAATTTGTGTCTCTTACGTTTTTGGTAATTGACTTGATGAAAGACATAATAAGCTAATAAGAAAAGACATAAGTAAAAGAACTAAGCTCACAAGTAATTATCAAGAAGAGAATTTGGATTAATCATTTCCCTACCAAATTCTTAACAATGGGGAGCCCACTACATTATGGTTATCCAAGAAATGGAAAGGAAAGGTTGAAATTTCTATCAATCTAGGAAAATATTCATGCCAATTACAACACATAACCAAGGAACCACATGCATATACCATGCATCCAAAAACCAGTAAGGAGATCACACATGCAACCTATTGCCTACAATGCAAGCCTGTTTTAGCTGATGATCCAACCATCTCCTTGCGCTCCCTTGCTTTCCTTTGCTTTCTTTCTCCAATCCAAGTGAATGCTAGAGTGCTCCAAGAATTCTCTAAGTGTGCAAGAGTGTATGAGAGAATGAACAAGAGCTCAACTCAAAATTGTCAAAAGGTTGAACCAAAAATTGTGCAAAAGCCAACAACTAATTCTCTTATGCCTTTTTATTATTGATGTCTCTTTTTTCTTCATTTTCCCTCTAATTTCCCTAGCATGCAAATTTGTGTCTATTCCCCAACCTTTTCTCCTATTTTCCTTTGTTCATAGTTAAATTCCAATTATTGCCTCTTTGCCAATTTCCATAGTCATTAATAAACCATAAGTGATGGCCACTATAATGTTTGCCCACCATTCAACTTGGAATATGTGTGTTGGGTAATTTCATTGATGGTTAAATTACTTCATTAATTGCCAACCAAGTTTCGTGTACTTGTGAAGCGCATGTGCACAATATATGCTAGGAGTTCTATCTTTTTATTTTAAAAGATGAAACTGAAATGATAATTCTATTAGAAAAAAATGTAACTAGATTAATTTATATCATTTCCACACACATGTTCTTTCCATAAAAATTGTTATTTCAAAGAAAACTATTATTAAAGGTGAATTTTATTGAAATTTCTAATTGACAAGAATTGAAATGAAAGGATTATTTTAATGAGCAGAATTGAAATCTTATTCTACTTGACAAGCATTTAAATTTATTCTACTAAACTGAATTGAAAAATAGATTATTCTAATGAGCAAAATTGAAACCTAAATTATACTTACAGTGAATTTAAATGATATTCTAAGTGCAGGAAATTAAAATATTTACACTATTCAACAGAAAGAAAAATTTAATCTAACTTCCAAATTCATAATCACATTAAGGAATAAACCTTGAAAGCAATAATATTGAAATACAATTCTGAGTAATCTACTAGTGTGCATAGTCATGACTAAAATCAATTCGATCATTAACAACTGGAATAAACAAATCAAGAAAAGAAGCATTTTCGATCTTTTTTTATCATATGTGAGCATTCGACCTGTGCAAACTACTCAATGTCAAATCATGAAAAGCATGAAATCTACTAACAAAGTATTGACAATTTATAGTTTAAAAGAAATTACTCATGAAACAAATCAACAACTAGCATAAATAACAACTAAACTAGCTTACAACTATTTAGGGGGCCTTCCTATTGTTGGACATTGGGTTCAACACTCCCCGTCTGTTTCACAACATGGACTAACTGCCTCTCGTGGATCCTAACTCTGGCGATTGTAGCGGAGACTAATGCTTGCGGGTTTTGGTTTAACAACAATCGTGATTCCAACAAGTGGTATCAGAGCAACAGGTCTCGAGTTCAAAACTCACCTCGCTCGCGTTGGGGGGGAGATTGTTGGAAATTGGGTTCAACGCACCCCGTGTGTTTCGTAACATGGACTAGCCACCTCTCGTGGATCCTAACTCTGGCGATTATAATGGAGACTAATGCATGTGGGTTTTGGTCTAACAGAAATCATGATTCCAACACCTATTGAGCGTAAGCATGAAATCAATTAAAGATCTATTCACCCAAGCATTTAACCACCGAAGGAACAAAGTAATTTGTATTAAAAGAAAAAGTCTTCAATATCAAATTCTTACAAACTTAAATAGATAAAAAAAAAAAGACGTTCATTGCCTTGTTCCAAGACTTTTTATAAACCTTCGTTGAATAAAAATTTGAAGAGTTATAAGCTGAGAAACTAGTTTTTGTTTGACAACTAAGAGATTAAATCAAAATATGAATCATTCTTCTCATGATTTGCTACAAGAAGAGAAAATCATGAGAATATTTCGATTTAACATATCGTAGCCTTTGATTCCAAATTGTTTCAGTTCAATCCCACGATCGCTTGGCAATGCCACAATCTTCCTTTAAATTTTGCGCAAGGTTGGAGTATTAAAACCAAAGTTGACTTCTGGTTTGACCATCAGATTTCTCAAACCCTGTGAGCTATCAGATCAATGTAATAGGTGTATGTCCATATGTCGAACATTTTCCATATACCAATATCCTTTATTCCTCTTTAAACACGTTGGAACATGTCTAAGCATGGATGTAGTTGTAGAATCTTTAGTTGGCCACAAAATGAGTTCATTTCAGTAGCTATAGAAATGTTTTGATTAAGTTTCATTAAGAAACAATAGACTACAAACCATGAATGAATGATACCTTTTATTATGTTTGAGTATCTCTAAAGTGACATTTTAACTTGAAAATGTAGAAAAACTATCGTGAAAAGGATGGAAATGAAGGTAAGAAGATATAAAAAATAAGACAATTCAGGACTTCAACATTCCCCCACATCAAGGTTTTTGCATGTACTCATGCATCAAAACTTCAAATTGGTAAAGTGTTCTATTCACTGCATTATTTCCGAAGCTTGGATTAGGACATCCAAACTAGTCCCTCCTTTTTTACTCTTAACATTAAGTGCTAGCTTTGGTTTCCTCATTAAGTTCTTTTTTTTTCCCAATGAAAAAATCAAACCATCTATTAAGTGTGTAGAAGGTTACATAGTATATGCATGTAGCATTCAAAGAACTGCATTTTTCATTTTTTTTGAAAAAGGAAAGATGGAGTTGAAACTGATGAGGAGATATATGCATCGATCCTCCCAGCTCTGTAAAAAATCATAATACTGACGTCTCCATTCAGCCCCCGCTCTTCCCATTTTGTTAGGAAAATACGCCCGAAACATGAATGAAAACAAACTATGTCTATATGTTCACATCAAAAACAAAAATTGGGTGGTAGACGCCGGTCTAGTTTTCAAAGTATTAGTAGCATAATATCTAAGCAGAGAAAAATCTGTCTCTCGGATCTCCTCGTGGAGGAAAACAATCCGAAACAAAGACACGATAGTTTAGAATATGTTCAGAGCTTTAAAAAAAAAAAAAAGTTAAAGTTGTTTTGAGGTAACATAAAAAGGAGGTATGAGAAGATGGAAATTAACATGCGAAGGGAGGTTGATTGATCCCTTGGACTTGACCTCCTTCAACCATTACAGCTACCCAGTGCCCCATATCTTGACGAACGCCCTCCATAGATAGGAGGTCTGCTTCACTGTTCCGTTCCCTGTAAATGTGACAAGCAGTAATCTGGTTAAAAAAATATTTTATATGATTCACCTCATCAAGTAAAGGAGATAAAATGAAATTTAGACATCTCTGTGATCCATTAAACCACTTTATGATGTTCATAGAGTCTGCAAATATTTGAACTTCTCTCATCTCTAGGGACGAAATCCAGCAGAGAAATAAGTGTAGAGATTCTAATTTTGCGAAATTATTTGTCCCCTGACCAAGGTCGACTGACACTTTAAGGATTTTTCCTGATGGATCATGGATGGAGAGACCAGCCCCACATATATTTTAAGGGTCAGATGCCCCATCGAAGTATGCCCACGGAATATTCCCTCTTGTGTTCTCTTGTTGGATGACTCTGGATTGGTGGGGTTGTGTCGGAAATGGAATATATTCATAGATGGAATCTCCTTCAGCTGCTAAAAGGTTTACAGGGAAGGGATTGTCATGGAAGATGATGCGATTTCTTGTTATCCAAGTTCCCTAAGCTACTAGCAGAGGGAGGTTCGGAACCCTATCATTTGGAGAGGCTTGCCACCGTCTCTGCCATGCCTCCCGCACATCATTTCCTTCCCATTTTTGTGTGATTTTGAGAAGCCTTAGAGTTTCAGTCTAGAGCCGTAAGTTGAAGGGGCAGGTAAAGAAGAGGTGGTGAACTGAATCAGAACTAGCCTTACAAAGGGAGCACCAACTAGGTCCAATATTTCCCCTGCGTTGGAGAAAGTCCCAGGAGGGAACCTTGTTCTGAAGAATGCACCAGAAGAAAAAATTGGTTTTTGTCGGTCCTTTTAACTCCCACAGAGGTTTAAACCACCACTCCGGCTCCCGCCAGCCTTTCTGAGCCATTTGCCATTTGTCCCCAAACTTTGGGGAATACATAACCGATGGAGAATGGACCCATCTAAGCTCATTCGATCTCTCCTGAATTTTGATATTGGAGTTTTGGAGGTCATTGATAAACCCCTGCCACTCTCGAGCCACCTGTCTTCGAGTTGGAGGGCTTCCCCTGTCAACCATGCTTGCCTCCAGATGGTTGGCTGGTCGTGTAGGGCTATATGACTCAGGGTTCTGAAACCCCTTTGTTCCAGATGTTCTAGAAGATCTCTAGTAAGGGCGAACCTCCCAGAGCAGCCCACCCATGGTCACAGCCCAGTCTTACCTGTGAACCATCCCCAATGTGCCATGCTAGACCCTATTCAATAATCTTGACCGACGCTAATGACACTTTCCATACTATTGATTCATTTTTTATTTTCTTATTAGGCATGCACAACCATTCTAGTAATGGCATAGGGTCAATTTATTTTCTTTTTATGACAGTCGTCTAGAGGTTTTCCAAGGTGATGAGGCCCTAACCCAATTTGGAAGCCAGAGAAGCTGTGAAAGAGGGAAGCTCCTTGATTCCCCATCCTGCCCAAGATTTCGGGTGCACTATCTTCTCCCAAGCCACCCACAACATCACATGTTCCACCTTTGACCCTGCCCATAAGAACCGACTACAAGTTTTATTAATCGTGGAGAGAATAATTTTAGGAACCCAAGAGAGAGTATCTCAATAAACTGGAATAGCCATGACTACAGATTTAATCATCACTAGTATCCCTGCTCTAGATAGCCATTTGTAGCTCTAGTGTTTCATCCTTGCCTCAATCTTTGCAATTAGCTAGTGCCAATCCCGAGTACGATCAGAGTCCGGCTTTAGATAGAAACCCAAATATTTGAACGAGTCTTGCAGGGCCTTTACTTCAAATTATAACACTTCAGAGATTCTACCCACTTCAGCTCTGGAAAGGCCAGTTGTTGCAATTGTGGATTTATGTCTATTTATACTTAAACCTGTAGCCTTAAGGAAAAGGTCCAAACACCTCCTTTAAATAATGTCTATCTTCCAAAATACCATTACTAAATAGGAGGATGTCATCTACAAAAAGTAAATGAGTGACGAAAAGGTTGATAGCCACTTCAATGCCTTTTAGATCCCCCCTTCTTTTTGCATCATGTATCATCAGACTGAGTCCTTCCACATCCAAAAGAAATAGAAGGGGAGAGAGAGGGCATCGCAAATGAAGTCCTCTTTGAATGTTGAAAAAATTGGAAGCAACCCCATTGATCAGTATTGCAATACTTGTAGAAGAGATGCACCCCATTATCCAATTGATAAAATCAATCCTGAAACCAAGATGGGTCAGGAGAAGCCGGATATACATCCAACTAATTCTGTCATATGCCTTGGGAAGGTCTATTTTAACGATTGCTCCTTTTTTTTGCTTCTTTTCAAATTCTGGAGAGTTTCTTAGGCCACCCCCACAGCCTCATGAATTTGTCTTCCATCCAGAAAGTCGAACTGTTCCAGAGAGATATTCCGGGAGAGAAAAGGCTTAAGATAGTTAGCTATCACTTTTGCAATGATTTTATAGATGCATGAACAAAGAGAGATTGGCCTGAAATCATCAAAGGACTCTAGATGTTCCTTTTTGGGTATGAGAGCCAGGAAAGTGGAGTTGAAAGGTTGATATATAGATCTTTTTCTTCTCGAATCTTCCACCACCTCTAGCAGGTCATCCCCCAAGAACTCAAAAAAATGTTGGAAGAATTCCACCGTCGAACCATTCGGTCCTGGACTCTTGTCTTTCTGCATTGCCTTAAGGATATCTTCCACTTCCTCCTTTGAAACAGGCTCCATTATACTATCATTTCCTTTCTCATCAATATAACTGGGGAAAAACTGAGCTACCCTGATAACTTCAACAATGGAGGCCTCCACTAGGGCTCTAAACAAAGATTTGAAATGTTTCACTCCAAGGGCAGAGAGGTCCTCGAATGTGCATACCGTTTCTCCTTCCTCTGTTTGCATGCCCCAAATTTTATTGTTATTTTTCCTTCCTTTGGCGTAGTTTTGAAATTTTTTTGTATTCTCATCTCTAGATAATAGCCATATAGCCCTGCTCTTAAGGTGCCAACTCTCCTCTCTTTCCATTAAAATTTTCTTCCTTGATGCTTCAAGTCTCCTTATTCTATCCCTTGATTCTGTGGTGACATATCTGGCCCCCTCTGGGCTTTCCAGGAAATCTATCTCTTCATTTATCTCCCGTAGGTCTCTCTCCTCCTTTTTTTTTTTTGCCTTTGCCCATTCCAAAGTGGATTTTCTCATTTCCTTTTAGTTTCTCCATAAAATTCCAACTCATATTGCCAGGTTCCCTTGGCCAATCCTTCCTCCACGTGGCATGGAACAAGGAGGTGAAGGATTCATCTTTAAGCCATGAGGAATTAAACTTGAAGGGGACCCCCGTCTTCTTATAGGGACCTTTGATTTCAAGAAGAATGGGCAAGTGGTCTGATAAACCTCCTTCCCCAACCCAGTGCCTAAAAACAGAGGATCTAGCTACTAGATCTTCGTTAAGGAGAAACCGATATAACTTCTTAGCCACCTTGTCCTCCCCCATTATTCTGTTCCTCCAAGTAGGTCTAGGTTTGATCAAGGTTGCATCCACCAGATCTATGGAGGCCAACTGATTGATGAAAAAACCAGTAAGAGGATCAACGTGAGTTGAAGAACCCCATGACTCCGACATCCCCAGGGAAAAGTTAAGGTCTCCACCCAGAATGAGATTTGGATTACGCATGCATGATTTGGCAAACAAGTTGCTACAATACTACATCTTATCCAAGCAAGGTCCATATTCATTTAACAGGAGGATGGGGTGACAGAGCTCATTTGAGTAGACTTCCATAGGCAAGGAATTTTCAAAACCCCATGAAGAAATTTCTTTCAACGTCCCGAACTTGATGCCCAACACCAATCCCCCAGATCTTCTGTGGTCATCCAGAGCTTGGAAGCCCCAACTCGGAAACATCCTTGACAAAGTGCCAACCACTTCAACCCCCAACCCCAATGTTTCGTGGAGTATGAGAACATCGAGATCATAGAACTTCATCAGCTCCCTCAGTGCTAGTTTTTTGGGTTGAATAGATAAACCCCTGCAATTGTAGGAGAGAATGATCATCTATAACCCAGGGTAGGAGTCTGCACTGCTCTAAGCACCCCAGAAAGGGAAAGCTGCTTCCCATCTGCAATATCGATTTTTTCCTTGACTTGTGCCTTAGAGAGGTTTGATTTCCTACCCCTCATCTTTATAGGACCGATCGAAATAGGGTTAGACTCTAGGCCACCAATGGCCTCCCCTTTCTAAGGTTTCTTCATTATGGATTTTAAATTATAGGGAGGCTTCTCAGGGATACAAGGTGAGGGAGGGGGAGTACCTTTATACACCTCAGGGAGGGGATCCAAATGAGGGGATAGGATAGATGTAACGATACTATCTAGGGACTCTATGACATCATGCATTTGCAAATATTCCATTTGAGGAGGACTGGAAGGACCAGGCTTTGTATAAGCAAAAACATAAGTGCATAAAGAGGTGAAAAGGGAAGGAGCAGAGACCAGAGTCATACCCTCCTGAGAAGTTGCATCTGTTCGAGCATCACGAAGAGGATCAGATGCTTGAGGAAGTTCTTGTTCATGATTCATAGCTAAAGGGGTGGATTGATCTTCCTGTTGAGCCGAGGGAGTGTAGGCAGCCGTGTTGATGTCAGGACCTTTGTAGGTTTTAACCTTGTACATAAATTATCTGCAAACAAATCTTAAAAACAGAAAATAAAAAATAGTGAGAGCATAAAACATAAAACACATATACACAGATATTTTACCCTGGATCCCAAATCGGGACAACCGGCTTGATTTTTCATTATATTTCTTTTAGTGTTATGACACATATATATACATGTCGAAGCATACATAAACCCCAATCCATTAACCCTGGATTAGAACATAACCGTAGTTCCCTTGACCGAATCAATAAAATACCAGGGGCCGAAAACCATCATGCCCCAAAACCATGTGCAAACCCATGCATAAAACCATGGGCAGGTCTGCCCACCGAAAAATAAGGTCCAAAATTTTTCCCGGGGCACTGTCCCAGACCCCAGACAAGGGGGGCTACCGCCACCCCGTAAACCCCCTGCTATGCCCGACACAACGTATAGGCGCAACATTCGCCCCCCCTATGACCCCCTTGCTACGCTCAACACAACGCACAGGCGCAACATTCGCCCCCCCACGCGTGATTAGTCGTGGAAAGAATATAACACATACCCAACAACCTTCAACCCCTTCTGTTGGCCTGATCTCATCTGCCATCGAGGATCTCATAGGTCCTCGATTTAGCCTTTTTTGCTTCCTTCTTCTTCGGTGCCCCAACAAACAGTCCTTTGCTAGTTCACCATACTTATGACAGCGATGGCATCTGAAAGGCATATGTTTGTAGTCCAGAATTTGTGAGTATTCACAGTCCTTGTACTTAAGACACATTTCCTCTGTTAACCCTTATTTAGGGTTTAGGTTGACCAAGATTCTTGCCGCGCTCAAGTCCTTGTTCTGCTGGAACGACGAGTCTGCTTCAAGGAATTGGCCCAGAGTGTTCCCAATTGAACGGAAAAGGTGAGTTCGTCCAGAAAGGTAATGGAAGTCCTAGGAGCTTTAATGAGACCGAAGTTTCTTCGATTTTTTCCCTTTAGGTGCCAAAGAGTGACGTCCATTTCTTGAACAAGACAGGTCTCTTTCCAAAGTTCCAATTGCTTTCTAAAACCCATTCTAAGTGCTCCTTCTTCTCAAATTTAAGCATGAACCACCCCCGAGCCAGAGTTTGGATCTCAATGGGGTTCCTCGGGGCATCCTTCCATTCCGAAGCTGTCCACTCTATGATATAGTTGGCAGAGAATTTCCTACCTCTGACTCTACCAACTAGAATATTTTTTGTCGCTTCCATGACTTCGTCAATGAGAATGTCAACTCCAAATACACAACATGGGTACTCTTCTATTCTCCTGATCAACTTGGTCTTTTTTCTTTTTGTTCCTGCAACCCTACTTCTTCCACCTTCCTTTCCTTACAACGGCCTTTTGATCGGATATGGTACTTCAAGAACAGGCGACCTGGGTCGCCCTTCCTTAGAGTGATTCAGACCCTCCCAATCAGAGCCTCTTCCTCCTATAGGGCCTTCTTGAATTCTGATAGTCCCTAGGTCCTCCTTCCAGCTATCTCCTCTAATAGACCTTGAAACCCTTCCTTGATCCTCCTTTGAAGGCATGGGATGAAAGGCTCTAGCATGACCCAACACCGACTGTCACAGCCCACTAGGGTTTCGAACCAAACCCTTGGCTACTTCCGGCCCCAAGCTTGCCGCTTCACTGCCCTGCGAGAGAAGGAAATTTTTGAGAAAACTTATACCCTGCCACTGGGGAGAGTGCCTTTGAGCAGGCGTAACTTCACGAGAAGCCCCTCTTCCCCACTCCGTCACTCTGTGGCTTTCTCCCAAGAAAGATTAAAGCCCAACAGAGCCCTGAATCCCACAACTAGCAACTATATATTCCAACCCCTTGAAAGAAAAGGGATTGATGAAATACCTGGCAGAGAAGGGTTTTGCGAGTTTGCTTGGAGCTATTCACCACCGATCTTCTGAGGGACTGACGAAGGCTGGATTGATCCTTGAGAAAAATCTTACCATCCATGCGTAGTTGAATGTGCTCTGAATACTTTCTTCCAGAAGAGCAGCCCTGTTCGACAGACCCCAGGCACCTTCAGGAGCTTTGTTCTTCTGGCCTGTATCGCCAATGGCCGAAAAATATCGGTCCAAGTTTCTCGCTGACACCTCATGCCCCCAAACTGTTAGCAAGTCTTCCAGCGCTGGTTCAATGTCCACAGAATCCCATTCAAATCCCATTTTTACCGTGTGCTTTAGCGCTAAAACCACCCTTCCGATAGCGTTGAAACCTCACTAGCACAAGCCTCTCGCGCTCACACCGCCATCTAGCAAGTAGGTTAGGGTTTGAAAAAACTGAAACAACCATCCTAACCCCGCTTGTCCATAAGCTAAACCGTCAAATCCAAACCGCTGCGTGGCCGCCTGTCGATTGCTCAAGTGTCTGCACAGTTCTGACAGCTTGGGATGACTGTCACATCATGCTCCTTCTCGTAGAGGGTCCCTGCAACCGGTTTCAGAGCCACCAAAACTGTGCCTTACCGCCATGGTTAGGGTTTCGACCCTGAGAACACTTCCGCATCATTTTCTCCTCCTCATCATTAAGATATTGCTTTGCAACCCTCTAACTTTGTTTCTCAGAACCCTATTTTCGTCCTTGAGTTTCTTGATTTTCTTATACCAGTGGCATAAATTCAACAACATACTGTCATCTTGAGTCCTCAAAATTTCATTTTATATTTTTATTGCCTCATTTTCTTCTTTGAGATGCATGTTTAATATTTCCAACTCATATATCTCTTGCTTCAAAGCATATATATTTTTTTGGTCTTTTTGAGGGTTGTCATGAGTCAAGGAATCATTTTCATTAAAAATTTCCTTATATTTTTGTTGAGGATAATTTACCTTTCGTTGTGCTCTTCATTCCAGTGTTTCCACGTAGCCATAAATCTCTTGTTGGACAAGATCGATTTCATGAATATTTCTGGTTCGACTTGGGGTTTGATAAAATGGTGATGCTCTTACCTCTTCATTTGTGTCATGATCTTCCTCCTCGGTGGTTGTATGTTTAAATGCTTAGAAATGTGTTTAATCCTTCTCAAATTTAGTTTTGTTTCCTCTTTCTTTTGAAAATTCTTTCTCTTGTTACTTACCTTGCTCATTTTCCCTTCTTCATTTTCCATTGGTTATGCTTATTTTATTTCTTCATGCTGCTTAATGTTTGAGCTGGCTTTCTTTCTTATAACATTTTGTTTCTCATTTTTATGCTTAGTTTAATATAGAAACTAACAAAGGAGGGTCTTGTCCTCTAATTCCTCTGGTAAAGCTCCCATCTATTCTCCTTCATTGATAGTCAAACCCTCCTCTTCATTGATGGCCTCGGGTTTAGGGTTTTAAATTGTTATTTGTCAACTTCTTTTGTTTTTTGTTATCACTTCCTCTTTTGGAGCTTCTACAAAATGGTTTTGGACCAAAAATCTTTTCCAACTGTCTCACTTGGCCTTTAAATGCGCTTCAATAAGAATTTTGATTAATGCACGATGATACATGGCATTGTCAAGGGTTTTGGAATCCCATTGTACACCAAAAGCCATTTTCTTGAGACTATAGAGTAGAAAATATGGTAAATTCAACTCATTTCCATCAAATAATTGCATAAAGAACCTAACAGGGTAGAGAAACATTGTGCCATATTGTCCTTCACAAGTCAAAAATCTATGAATGACTAGCAACAAATTTCTCCACTTGGTTTTCAATGCAGTGACTCATATACCTTTTTTGAAGAAGGAAGTATCCATATTTAGGTTTCAGAGGAAGACTGTACATTCTTTTTCTTTGATTTTCCTAATTTTTAACAAACTTTCTTTGTTTATGGGTAAGTTTGTTGCCTCTTCCATTATGGATTATGTAATTATGAGTTTAATATTACCAATCTCTGCCTCTACTCCGTCAAACGCATGTGCAAATGCCTTTGTAACCTCTGTCTCATATCCATCAAATTTATCAAATAAATCGATCCAATCCACTTTTTGCAACTGATCTTTAGCCCGTGGGTATGCTTGAAGAAATTTAACTCCATTGGGCTCTAATCTAACAATGACACCCATGGTGAAATAAGAGTTTCGATCCTAAATTGATTCTCTCGATAAGGGTGATGGAGATGATGGAGGGGTGGTCGATAGGGCTGAATCTTTTGATGGTGCTCAAGGTCAAGTGAAAGTGAAATAGATAACTTATGGTAGTGTTCAACTCATAATAATATTTCTCCTCTTATGTAAATGGTTGCCACGATTCTTACATCCATTTTTATAGGATCGTTAGAATTTAGGCGATTTTGTATATAATGGAGATATTTTGATGTGACAGATAGGGATATGATAACAACATAGGGTCATTATTGTAGGGAGTTTTATAAGGTCTAAGAGTTTTCTCAATTTTTATAATGCATGTATCATAATAATTCAATGAGTTTAGACATCTAATGTTCGTAAATGAAATATAATCTCACGTCCTATTTGCATACCTTGGCACATGCCTCTTTAAAATTTGATGTTTTTTCTTATGCTGTAGATATGGAATACTCTAATGCTTCCCATAGGTATAGGTTGGTGTAAGCTGAAAATTTTGAAGTCGGCTACAGAATGGCATTGATTCAGCAGTTGTTCCCTTCAAAAGTTTGTTGCTATTGATGGAATGAAATTTTATTATTGTTGTTGCTTCCTAATGATGCTTGAAGAAAACCATGCCTCATAAATGTTGCTTTTAGACCTGAAATTTTATTAGAATAAAAATGGAATAACAAAGAAGTGGGAAAAAGACAAGGAATGTGAAAATATAAATTGCCAATAATCTTAGTTTTCAGTTAATATTTTCTGTATAGACATGCCAACATGTTGGTTTTCATGTCTATACTTAATATTCTTTTTTATCTCTCTCTATATCTCTCTCTCTCTCTTTTAATTGAGAAAAGAAGATCACAATTTAGTTGGGAGGTCAGGAGAAAATTATCCTTTCTCAGCGAACTTGAAATCAGAATCATTTTGCAAATATTTGAGAACTCTTCTCTTGTCAAAGGTTTGTGATATAATCTCAATCTATGGAAATTAATAAGGAAGGTAATCTTTTCTTCATCAATAGTCTTGATTCTAACTACTCCATTCTCAAAGACATTATCTATCTCATAAGGACCAAGCCAACGAGTCTAAATTTTTCCTTGAAAATATTTGAATTTAGAGTAAAAAAGAAGATTCTGATCACCTGGCTTGAATTTCTTAACTTTGATGAATTTTCATGCCATATTAATCTTTGTTGTTGGACTATGCTGGTTCTTTGGATAACGTCTTGTCATGTTTCATCCAACTCACTCAATTGTTCTAACCTTTGTTTTTTAGCTTTAATTAAATCAAGGCCCAATTTTGTTGTTGTCCTCAAAGTCTCCCCTTGGAATTCAATTGGAAGCAAGACTTGCTTCCCATAGACAAGCTCATAAGGAGTGTGTCCAGTAGTATTCCTCCATGTGGTATGATATGCCCAAAATGCCTCTAGAAGCCTCTCTACCCAATCCCTTGTGTGCAAGTGTATAGTCTTCGTAAGAATTGCTTCAAGTACTTTATTGGTAGATTCCAGTTGCCCATTGGTTTGTGGATGATATGGAGTAGAATTCTAGTGTTTGATTTTGTATTGTCCCATTATTTTCTACACCAACTTAGATGTGAATTGAGTACCTTGATCTATCACAATTTCCCTTGGGACACCAAAATAAGTAAAAATATCCTAAAAAAGAAGCGTAACTACAATTTTTTCAGTAGAAAAATAAAGTGGTTTAGCTTCCACCCATTTTGTACCATAATATATACAAACAAGTATATACCTTTTCTGCTTAGATGGAGGATTAATTGGACCAACAAAATCTAGTGCCAATTTTTCAAAATGATCTACAAGTACCTGAGGCTGTAGGGGCATCTCATCCAATGGAATGGGTTTTCCCATTCTTTAATAGCTATCACATCTCTCAACATATTCCTTGGCATCTTTAAAAAGAGAAGGCCAATAATATTCCAAAATAAGGAATTTATTAGGAGTTCTTTTATTGGAAAAGTGTCCTCCACATGGTTAATCATGACAATATTTCAATATATCTCGTACTTCATCTTCTCAAACACATCTTCGGATGATCAAGTTAGGTCTAGTTCGATAAAATTCTTCCTCTATCCAAGAGTAAGGTGCACTAGATTTGATAACTTTCTACTTTTCTTTGGCTGATAATTTTGGTGGTAACTTTCCTCTAGCCAAATAGTTAGCAAAATCTACGAACCAAGGAGTTTTAGTAGAAATTGAAAAAATATATCGTCAAGAAAATTATCTTTTGAAGGAGTATCATTATTATCATTTTTCATTATAGAAATGAAATTGTTGTACTAACTATTTTTTACCTATGCAACCTATTTATAAATTGTATAGTTTTTAAGACTAAAAAAAAGAAAAATGTATTTTATTCGCAATATGTAATAAAGTTTGGCATATGTTTATAAATTCCTCTTTAATTAAATTCACGCGCAAATAAAGTTTTTTTTTTTTTTTTTTTTTTTTTTTTGGGGAATAATTCTGCTAACAGATATCTTCTGAGTAGTTTCCAACAACGTGGATTGTCTTTGCCCAAATCAATTTTCAACAATAGATTGTGGGATCCCCCGCACTCCTGAAATTTAATGAAAAGGGTGGGGTGGGGGGGGGGGGGGGGGTTGGAGTGCATGGTTGTTTAATTGAAACTGCCTAGTCATACGAGCACTCAACAATTGCGGGACCCCCCCTCATGAAAACTGCATATTGCCACACCCACCCTCCCACCCGCGCAAACCGCTTTCCACTCGATTTCTTCCGCTGCTACCACTTTAACACTTCCTCCAAATTAACCCTTGCCATTTCTTCTGATAGTTTAGCCATTTAACCATTACAAGTAATTAATGCATTCCTGCCAACGTCCTGATAGTTTTTTGTGACGCACCAAACACTAATTTAAATAACAACTATATGAAATCATCTCTTAAACGTGTTTATCCTCCATCAACCTATCATTTTCCTTCATTTCGCCAATGTTTGCAGAGGTTCTCAACGACACAATATTTTGTGAATTTCAAAGTCAGCCACTTCAATTAGCCTACAGATAATCTTGTTTTCTTAATCCTTTGTTCTCTTCCTAATTTGAAATGGCTATCCAAAAGGGAAAAAAACAAATATTTTTGTTGAAAACCCAATGCTTCCTCCTGCCCTTAATTTAGATGAATTCCATTTGGTAAATGTTGATTTCAAAATCATAAAAAACAAATATGAATTCGATTTATACGAGCTGCACAATTGGGCATTTAAAAAAATTGACGATGTCAATGTTGAATTCAACTTTTGGGAATCCATGTTAGCATAATTTTTTTTTCCCTCAAACTTATCATTTCCATGAATTTATTACTTGGTGTGAAAATCATTATCTACCTAGCCAGAGAGTAATTGTAGCTAGAAATGGTGAATATTTGTTCTCCATAACCCTAGAAGCTATTTTCCAGGCCTTGCAAATCAATCCTTCAAGTTCCCTTCATAAATTTTCAGTTGATTCACTGATGGAAATATTCTAGAAACTCACCTTTCATAATACACCATATTATTTAACAACCTTTCCAGATATGTCTAGATAAGTAATTTATATGGCTTATTGTCTTTTAGGTTACCAAAGTGATGAATGGGTTGATGAAGTCATTTTAGGGTTTCTGTCAGTATTTTCACCTTGTAAAAATCCCTCTATTATTTTCAAATTTTCCCAGTTTATTTCAGACATCATTCATTAACAATTTTTTAAGTTTAGTGTGGAAAGATATTTTAAACATCAATCTGTATTGGTGTATTTATTTTTATATCATTAGTCTGAGAGGTTCAAAATTCCTTTTCAAAATCTTGACTCACACGGAAAGCCACAATCTATTATTGACTAGATCTCATTAGTCATACGAAATTAAGAAGATTACTCTTTCAGTGATTTTGTATATTAATGCCTATATTTGTCATTATGTCTCCTTAGTAGTAATGTTCTCTTGAGGATATCAGCAAAAATTAAAAGGATTTTGCATCTGAGGGAACAATAAAAGGTAGGAGACTAGTACTTGTATTAGAATTTCACAGAGATTAGAGTGTATGGTTGATATGGATATGGGAAAACTTTTTATTACTATGAAAGCTCCCTCATCAGTATTAAAAAAGTGTTTAAGGATCGTTTCATTTAACCATTACTGAAGGGGTAAAATTATTAAGTTTCATGTGTGTTTGATGAGGTAATTATGAGTTAATTATATTTTTAAAAGTTCATGTACAACAAATTTAAATGCATAAATATAACTCACAACAATCACATAACACAATGGATGATGATGGAGTTCACCCCTCCTGGGCTACATTTCCATGGACCTGCTTTAACTAGTTAGGCCCTCTTGGGATTATGAGTCAAAAATCCGATTATAAGAATTTGTGATGCTCCAATGGATTTGATGACTATTCCATTGGCTTCAAAAGACATGAAAACCCGAAAGATGACAATACAATCTCTAAATTTGGTTCACATCTCCTCTAGGCTTGACCTCCAACACCGGTGGCCATGGGCTTGTTTAATCTCCAAAGTGGAAAAAACACTTTCAGATGTGCTCCAACACCTCTATAAACTGAACCATTGTGTTCATAGCATCAAATACATCAAAAATTGATTATGCACTCACTTAAATTTCCATTCAGCTGAACTGGGCATGGCCTTCCCTCTTGGTGGCTCTAAGCCTCAAAATTATTCAATGTGCCAAAAACACCTGTAGATGAGCTCCATTGCCTCTGCAAGTTGTTCCAATGGATTCATAGCATGCAAATCTGCTAAGAATGATTATCCTTGAGCAAAAAATTAATCAAAAATTGACCAAGATAGGCGTCGTTCAATTCTGGCCTAGAAAATCTCCACTAAATCTGGCTAACTGCCAATTAGCTTGACTAAATCTGGACTGGCGCCAAAAATGGCAGACTGCCAAAACTTCCGCCAACTTAATCTGCAGATTAAATAAATTTTAAGTGGATTTTAATTAAATGATAAGTGGGATTAGCACTAATGGCGCGTTTAAGGCCCAAGCCTCGCCTCTGGTCTCGGCGTTATGGTCGCATGGGAGGTTGCATGAGGGGTTGGCCCCATGCTCCTCCATTGGAATCTGAAATCTACATTAAATATTTCAATGAAGAAGCCTGTAGTATATTGGTAGAGCGCGCATAAGGTTTGGGGAAGGTCGTGGGGTCGAACCTGACCTTGCCCCTCCATACCATTTTTGTAATGTTTAACCTTTGAATAAATGCGCATTTTTTTGTGCCTTATAAAAACCATCGGACGCTGTAATGTTTGCTCCACCGTTGAATTATATGCCACCATACCTTTTACATACATGATCCACCATTATAATTATCCAATGAATTAATTATAATAATTATTTAATATTATTTAATATATATCAACCTTTAAAAATAAAAATAGTTCCAACACATCAATTCATCATGAACTCACATTCAACTTTGGAGGACATTGGGCGATTTTCTATCTTCACAAACCAAAATGGCGGATCCAATTGTGATACTTGTCACAGTCCCATTGGACATAAAAACTGAAGAATATTCTTTGCATGCTGACTAGACTGCCATGTCATCGTTTGTACATGTTCTGCAATATTTTTTTTTAAATTTGCATGTTTTAAACGATGATTAGCAAACCATAACTCCTTCATCCGAACTCAGTTTTCGACAAAATGAGTTGCATTGGATTCCTTGCGATGGGCCGGTCACTTTGAATCCAGTTTGGTCCAATTATGAGCACTTTCATTTTTAAGCTAATTTTTGCCCCTGATCCAGATTCTGATCACTCCTTCCCAATGACATGCTTTTGGACTCACAAAATCTAGTTATCTCATGAGTGTTGAACACTCTTTTTTTTCCCAAGTTCTATTATCTTGATTCTACTTGGAGAAATTTCTATGACAATCACTTGGTCACTGACATGCCTTGCCTTGCCTTGCAAATGGCTTGGCTCTTCAACCACTGTTCTCCTTTTGTTTTTGTTTAATCAACGCATTGCTTGTTGACGCCTCACTTTGTTGTACCAAATCGATTCCTCGGTGCCTTCCCACTGAGAATAGTTCCTCCTTTGCACAATGAGTGAACTACAACAAATAGCTTGATCCGGATTTATGTAGGAACGCAACAGAATAAACATATCACCATAAATACAGAGATGCAGTGGAAATAACACTTCATTTCATTAATATCAAAGAACTGAAATTTGCTTACAGACAGAATGGAAATAAAACTAGCTAGGGCACTGGTAGCTATATCTGAGAAGAGATGTGGCGGCTACAAGCCTTTGAACTGAGTTACAATGAGGCTCGAGGGCCTACTTATTAGTTCGAAACAATGGGAAATCCTAAACAGCCAAAACCCTAACCCTAGGAGATGAAGCGCCAAAACTATGGGCCCCGTTTGGGTAAATTGGTGTTTCAACTTCCCAGGCGCGTAACTTTGGCATACGATCTCTGTTTGACGCGTACCATACCTCGTTAGAAAGATCTATCCGAGGACTACAAATTTAGAACGAGAAAAATCAATCCATGGACCCATGTTGCTCTCTTTTTTCCCAAAAAACGTCGTTTAGGGCTTCAAAACAACTCCAGAAGTTCAGGACCCGAAAAACTGCTAAAAATAGTAAACTGTGCCGAAACTGAAAAACTGAAAGAGACAATGGTGGAGCCCCAAGTGGAATAGGAGGGTGACCACAAATATCCACCTGGATCATTCCTCCCCCCTTAGGAAGCAATGGTCCCCATTGCGTTAAGTTCCTCCATGAGATGAGGAAATTTCTACTGAACTTGGTCCTCGGGGTGAACCACTTCTTCTTGGTGCGGAGTCAGGCGCTTGACAACCCGATATAGTTGGATCTTCTCGTGGGGCGAGTGTTCTTGATTTGCATGTCCATGATACAATCTGTGGTGGCCTATTCCATGCAGTCTGGATTTAACTCTGTTGGTGTGAGTTGTTCTGCAATGTCCGAGGTGTCCAGTAGAGGTGGGAAGTAAGGACGAAGGTGATCCACATTAAAGATTGGATGCAAACCAAGGAATGGTGGAATACTGAGCTCGAAGGCATTGTTCCCTACAGCCTTGGTGATGGTGTACGACCCGTATTGGAGCGGGCGAAGCTTGCGGTGGGGTCCAGTGAGGCGCTCCTTCTGCAAATGTAGCCATACTTTGTCGCCCACCTGGAAGTTGTGTGGCACCCGGTGTTGATCATGGCGTTGTTTGTACTTGGCATTGGCTATGTCCAATATATCATGAACCTATTGGCAGATGTGTTGAATGCGCTCGATGAAGTTACTTGCTTTGTCAACTTCAGATTGGACATGAGTTGAATCGGCCTGAGCAGCTGCAAATGGCATGGCTACGTCAATGGGACATAGTGGCTGGAATCCCAAGCCCACCTGAAAGGGGCTATGGCCGATTGAACTGTGGAGAGCCCAATTATAACTATGTTGTACATAAGGGAGGCTCTCGTCCCATGTGTGTGGATGCTTTGAATTGTACATGCGCAGAATGTGTACAATCATTCTGTTGACGACCTCTGTCTGGCCATCTGTTTGGGGATGGAAAGCTGTGGACTTGGTGAGCTTGGTATCCAACATCGACCAGAGGCTGGACCAAAATGTGCCGAGGAACCTGCTATCCCGATCTGATATGATAGACTGTGGGATCCCAAAGTGCACCCACACTTGTTCAAAGAAGAGTTTAGCAGTGGCTTCTGCTGTGATATTCTTCTGCAGCCGCTACACGGTCATCTTCAGAATCGTCGACGATCACTTAAACACAAATGCTTCTACTTAGTAGAAGGTGAAACATGTAATCCATGGAGATGGGATTCTGGAAGGTCGACTAGGGGTAGGTAGAGCATATAGGCCTTACTTTCGATGGCTTGCTGGGTAATGGCACAAGCACAGATCCGATAAAGCTTTCAACATCCTTTCGGGTTGTCTTACTTATAGAAATACTTTTGTAGTATTTCTACTGTTTTCTCGACCCCGAAATGCCCAGCGACTCGACTGTAGTGTGCTTCCCATATCATCTTGGCACGCTCGCTTGAAGGAACACAAAGGTGTCCCAGGTGACATAAAAGTGCATCTTCGAGGTGAAAATTTGGAACTTGCGTACCCCCCAAGAGTGCCTTGTAAGTGTGGCCGAATTCTGGGTCACTCTCATAGAGAAGCGGCAAATCAGAAGTCTCGTGCCCACAAGAGTTGAGCACGGTGGTGAGCGCCACGATCGGTGGTCGGCTGAGGCAGTCTGCAACATTATTGGTGCTACCCTTCTTGTACTTTATGTTCAAATGAAATTGTTGCAGATATGTGGACCACTTCTGATGGCGATCATTCTGCAACTTCCCTTGTGTCTGTATGAACTGCAGGGGCCGGTGGTCCGTGTGGATGATTGTTTCCTTCCCTGCATCGTACGTTTCCATCAAGCGACAAGCTTGCATAATGGAATATACTTGCAAACTATGTCAGACAATGTCTCACTGTGAAATGCCACTGGATGTCCCTGTTGAGTAAGAACTGCCCCAATAGCATAGTCAGAGGCATTTGTCTCGATCTCAAATGGCTGTTGCAAGTTTGGTAAAGTGAGCACTGGGGCAGAACAGAGGCGATTTTTCAATTCTGTGAACGCCTTCTATTGAGGGTCCGACCAAAAGAATTTTTCCCTTTCTCCTCCCTTGGTGACTTTACTTAAGGGCCAAGTGATATGAGAGAATCCCAACACGAACCTCCGGTAGAAATTAGCAATACCTAGAAAGCTGCGAAGCTCTGTCATAGTGGTTGGGGCTGGCCAATCCCGAATGACTTGGATCTTGGCTGGATCCACATGCACCCCCCTTTCATCAATAATGTATCCCAGATATTGAACCTGGGTCATGCCAAACGTGCACTTCTCCAAATTGGCACACAACTTGTGTTGCCGCAGTGTTTGGAGGACTTGTCGGATGTGATGAAGGTGCTCTTCCCAAGTCTTGCTGAAGATCAGAATGTCATCCAAGTACACCACTATGAATGAGTTGGTGAATGGCCGCAAGATGTTGTCCATCATCCTCATGAAGGTTGCGGGAGCATTCGTCAACCCGAAAGGCATGACCAGCCATTCAAAAAGGCCTTCCTTAGCTTTGAAGGCAGTCTTCCACACATCAGAGGGTTCAATTGGTACCTGGTGATACCCAGATTTCAGGTCGATCTTACTGAAATATTTTGCACCTTGGAGTTGGTCCAGAAGGTCATCAATCCGTGGGATTGGGTACCTATTCCGGACAGTGATCTTGTTCAGCGCCCGATAGTCAATACAGAGTCTCCACGTCCCATCCTTCTTCCGTACCAACACGATCGGGCTCCCACAGGGCGATGAACTTGGTCTGATGTGACCTTTCTGCAACAGCTCCTGAATCTGCCTCTTGATTTCATCATTTTCAAGAACAGAGCGTCGATAGATCGGTCCATTGGGTAGCGGCGCACCTGGGGTCAGATCAATCGGGTGCTTGACCTGGCAGTGCAGAGGAACCCCTGTGGGTGAGGTGAAGATGTCCCCGTACTCCTCCACGACCTTATCCATTTGTTGTTGTCGTGCAGAGGGGCCCTGTCTGGAGGTCGTGGCCACAGCCTTCTTCTTGCCCTGGGGGCGGATCATCAGGAAAACGAATTTCCTGGTTTGGGAAATGAGCTTACTGCATTGTTTTGCAGTAACCAAAGAGATAGTCGTAGGAGGTGGTACCTCTGGTATCCTGTACAACTTATTTCCCAAAGTAATAATAACAGCACGAGGTCGAGACTCATACACAGCATGACGCTTCCACAAATATGGTTGTCCTAATAATACATCAGAAACATCAATAGGAGCAACATCACATAATACCTCATCCGTGAAGGGCTTGATGCTATAGGGAAGGCGACACTGCTGGCTGACGCGGAGATCTCGTCCTTGGTGAAGCCACCCGATGGTGTAAGGATGTGGGTGAGCTGTGGTCGGCAAGCCCAACCGCTTCACGGCGTCTGCTGAAATGAGGTTCTTTTGGCTCCCATTGTCGACAATGAACTGTACCGGGGAGCCCTTTACCCACATCTGGGAGTGGAAGAGACGTTCTTCCTCCTCTGGATCTTCCGGTTCCTCCTTTTGGATCTTTGCAGTGGCAACAGTGGCGTTGGGCTCCGCATCAATAATCTGTTTCCCTTTTTCATTCGCCTTTTCAGGTTCTGATTCGGAGTCAGAGCATGCATCTGACTCAGAAGCCTTCATCTCGGCCACTAGCGACTGCTTGGCCCGACACTCACTTGTGTTGTGAGTGGAGCTCTTATGGAACTCACACCACTTTCCCGTGTCCTTCTTTGGCTTTCCGGTGTTGTTCTTTTCTTGTGGCTTTGACGGGTTGTCTTTAGCCGCCATGCTCTGTCCTTTGTTCTGCGGTTTGGAAGCACCTTTTCCTTGCTTTTGATTCACAGATCCAAAGTCTCGCTTCTTCTGTTTGAATTTCTGCTCAATCTTGGCAGCATACCGGTATGCCGTACCAAGCGAGGAGATGTCGAGGAACCCCATTTCCTCCTGAATGTATCTGTGCAGACAGCTGCGATACTTTAGCACCAAATGTTTCTCTGAATCTTTGATACCCAACTTTGTGCGCAGGGTATGGAACAGATTCGTCAGCTCGTGCACATCTTGATCCCTTTGTTGTCGCAGCGTGGTCCATTGTATGTACTTGTCCTCATAGCTCCCCACGGAATAGTACTGTTCCTTGACGGCGTCTCGGAAAGAATTCCAAGTTGGTACGGCCGAGAACAGAGAGGGTTCTGTCTGGTCCTTGTTCTCACAGTAGGTTTCCCACCAGTCCTTAACATGGGGGGTAGCTTTGAGGAGTGCAAAAATAATCTTCTCCCGGTCCGAAAAGTCATGAACCGAGAAATATCCTTCTAACAGATTCAACCATCTATCTACGGCATCTGCATCTATTTGACCCTCAAATATGGGAATGTCAAAATTTACTTGTACCTTAAAAGGAGTCACGCCTCCAGAGTGGCTGCTGGATGCAGATGCACCGCCGGTGGGTAGCCGTTGAAGGATCTGAGCAAAGTTATCCATCATCGCGTTCCTTTGTTTTTCGAGGGCCTCCTCGAGCAATATTTTGATAGGATCTCCCGCTCCCTCATCTTTCTTTTCGTCCCCCATGGGCGTCCGTCGAGGTTTGCGAGGCTGATCTTGCAAAGGTTCCACCAGATCAAGCCCTAGCTCCTTATACCCCGACCTCGTTGGGGACATGCAAAGAAGGATCGAGAAAAAGCAGACCCCTCTGATACCACTGATCCGGATTTATGCAGGAACGCAACATAATAAACATATAACCATAAATACAGAGATGCAGCGGAAATAACACTTCATTTCATTAATATCAAAGAACTGAAATTTGCTTACAGACAGAATGGAAATAAAACTAGCTAGGGCGCTGGTAGCTATCTCTGAGAAGAGATGTGGTGGCTACAGGCCTCTGAACTGAGTTACAATGAGGCTCGAGGGCCTATTTATTATTTAGAAACAATGTGAAATCCTAAACAGCCAAAACCCTAACCCTAGGAGATGAAGCGCCAAAACTATGGGCCCCGTTTGGGTAAATTGGTGTTTCAACTTCCCAGGGGCGTAACTTTGGCATACGATCTCCGTTTGACACGTACCATACCTCGTTAGAAAGATCTATCCGAGGAATAAAAATTTGGAATGAGCAACATTGGTCCATGGACCCATGTTTCTCTATGTTTTCCCAAAAAACATCGTTTAGGGCCTCAAAATGGCTCCAGAAGTTTAGGACCCGAAAAACTGCTAAAAATAGTAAATTGTGCCGAAACTGAAAAATTGAAAGAGACAATGGTGGAGCCCCAAGTGGAATAGGCGGGTGACCACCAATATCCACATGGATCATAGCTTCAAACATCAGTAAAAACAAGAAAAAATATGACCATTTTTTTACCTCCACGGTTTCAAATTCCACATCTGGAAGAATGCATTCACCATCTCCTGCTCTCCCTCGTGTTAAAATATAACATTGTCTACAATGGCGACAATTTTTTTTTGACATCTTGTCACAACAAACACATCACGCAAGAAACAACTTGACGACATATCCTCTTGCTCCTTCAAAGCAAACAATTTCACATCATGTGAACATCACCATGTACTCTCACATCTTAGTGTCAAAGCTTATCGACCAAACACAAGTCAAAAAAAACATGCCTCTTCAAACAAATGACTCTCAATTCAAGCATAACCATGTGAAATAATTTGACAATTCTTTTCCCAAAAATAATTTCACATCATGAAACACTTTGTGAACATCTCCTTTCCATCTTTGGAGACAAAATCAACTCTTACAAGTCAATATGACATGCATGCAACACACAATCGACCAACATAAATCGACACTCATGCATGTGCAAATGATCAACACTCTCAAGTTGACAACACAGATGTTCAACAAAGCAATCGACCACACAAGTCAATTAATCATGCATGCTCAAGCACAATGAAACCATCAAAATTACACTGTTCAAAATACATGCAAAGCCTTTATTGGATAAGAAATCTAACCATCTCTTACCAAACGATTTCAATGACGCTTCTTTCAGTTGCACATCATCATCGTGCGAATCATCTTGACCTACATCAATTGTGGAATATTATTTTCCATTCTTTCCATTATCTTTCTCCACCTTCTTCAAATGTCGTGGATGACCTGTTGGATACAAATTCCAACACTTGTCTACAAGATGATCTTGCTTATGGCAATGAGTGAAAAACAATTGCCTCTTATTTTCAGCATGGTTTGCTTTGTCTTTGGCTTTCTGCCTCCTTTGCTTTAAAAGTTTCATGTGCATGGCCATCTTATTCCAACATCTTGAAACAATATGGTTATCCAAACCACAAAAGGAACATGCAACTTTTCTCCAAATCTTATGTGAGAATTTGCCATTTTATCATAATCAAAAGAAACTTGATTAAAAGCATATTTATACCTTGAACATTCACCTTTGTCGCCTTCTTGAGGAGGTGAATTTGATGAGGTAGTGGCTCTCTTTGAAATACGAACAATGCATTCAATGACTATAGATATTTCAACATCCTCTTGTTCGCCATTCTCATTAGCTGCATGCTTATGAGCACCTTCTTGCAAAGTGGGCGTAAAACTATTGCATTCCTCATGAACACAATCTTCACAAGCTTGAGGTAATGAACATGAAATGAAAGACCTTCTTGGAACACCTTCATGTGCCTTCATGGCTTTAGATCTTTCTCCATCATGCTGTACATAATCAAGACCCAAATACCTAGGCCTTTCCTCAACAACAATTGGCTCAACTATGCCTTGTGCATGTTTTCCCAATCATTTACCTTCATAGCCCATCTTCATCAATAATTTGGACCCTATTCCTCTAGTGTGTCTTTCAAAAGAACCTACATATTCATATTGAGAGGAAATTGAAGATAAACTTGAATTTCATACCTCTTTTTCAAGCTCATACATGGCTAAGGCGTCCTTGACATCATGGAGTTGAGTCTCCATCTAATGCATCTTTCAAGGTTCTCATTTGTAATATGGAGCTGAGTCTCCATCTCATGCATATTTTCAAGAAAAAATTTCTTCTCCTCCTTCATGACAATCAACTTCTCTTGAAGTTTAATACTTTCCCTCTTATCTTCGTACTTCTCTTGCATCCTATCAATCATGATGTAGAGTTTCTGCAACATCTCTTTATCAAAGAGTTTTGTTAAGGAATATAGACTAGAAACACTGCTTAATGAAGCTGCCATCACACATGCAATGCATACAAAGCTTCTTTGTTGTGATTTGAGATCTCAATTCTCAATCTTGACTTTTTTTCCTTCACACATAAACCTGGAAAGCTATTAAATTGTCCTTGCACAAATTCAACAACTCAATAGCTAACCTTGGCTAAAATGAGCCAAATTTTTTCTCTGATACCAACTTGATCTGAATATGGGAAAACTTGTTATTTATATGTAAGCTCCCTCATCAGTATTAAAAATGTGTTTAAGGATCGTCTCATTTAACCATTTGAGAAGGGGTAAAATTTTTAAGTTTCATGTGTCTTTGATGAGGTAATTATGGGTTAATTAGATTTTTAAAAACTCATGTACAAAAATTTAAATGCATAAATATAACTCACAACAATCACATAACACAATGGATGATGATGGAGTTCAACCCTCTTGGGCTACATCTCCATGTACTTGCTTTAACTAGCTAGGCCCTCTTGGGATTATGAGTCAAAATTCTGATTACAAGCATATTTAATGCTCCAATGGATTTTCTGACTATTCCATTGGCTTCAAAAGACATGCAAACCCCAAAAATGACTATCCAATCTCTGAATTTGGTTCACATCTCCTCTAGGCTTGACCTCCAACACAGATAGCCATAGGCTTGTTTAATCTCAAAGTGGAAAAATAACCTTTAGATGTGCTCCAAGGCCTCTATAAACTATGCCACTGTGTTCATAGCATCAAATACATCAAAAATTGACTATTCAGTCATTGAAATTGGCCTTCAACTGATATGGGCATGGCCTTTCCTCTTAGTGGCCCTAAGATTCAAAATTCTTCAATGTGTCAAAAACACCTATAGATGAGCTCCATTACCTCTGAAACATGTTTCAATGAATTTAGAGCATGCCAATCTGCTAAGAATGACTATCCTTGAGCAAAAAATTGGTCAAAAACTAACCAAGATAGGCCTCATTCAATTTTGGCCTAGAAAATCTCCACTAAATCTGGCTAACTACCAGTTAGCTCCACTAAATCTGGACTAGTGCCAAAAATGGCGGACTGCCAAAACTTCCACCAACTTAATCTGTGGATTAACCTAAGGTTAAGTGGAGTTTAATTAAATTGTAAGTGGGATTAGCGCTAATGGCATGTTTAAGGTCTAATCCCCGCCTCTAATCTCGGCGCTGTGGTCACACACTCGCATGGGGAGGTCGCATGAGGGGCTGGCCCCACGCTCCTCCGTTGGAATCTGAAATCTGCATTAAATATAATTTTCCCACACTAAATTTCAATGAAGAGGCCTCTGGTATATTTGTAGAGCGTTCATAAGGTTTGGGGGAGGTTATGGAGTCAACCCCCAACCTCGCCCCTTCATACCATTTTTGTAACCATTAAGCTTTGAATAAATGCGGATTTTTTGTGCCTTATAAAAACCATCGGACGTCATAATGTTTGCTCCACAATTGAATTATATGCCATCATACCTTTTACATATATGCTCCACCATTATAATTATCAAATGTCATACGTATTAATTATAATTCAAATTTGGGTTATAAAAAATAATACATGTGGATTTTGAATTAACATTAAGATTTGAATTAATATATATATATATATATATATATATATATATATATATATATAACAATTCAACCTTTGAAAATAAAAATAATTCCAACACATCAATTCATCATGAACCCACATTCAACTTTGGAGGACATTGGGCGATTTTTACCTTCACAAATCAAACTGGCGAATCCAACAGTGACACTTGCCACAGTCCCATTGGAAGAAAAATGAAGAATATTATTTGCGTGCTAATTGGACTGCCATGTCATCAATTGTGCACGATGCCTTATTATATATATATATATTTTAAATTTGCTTGTTTTAAACGACGATCAACATACCATAACTCCTTCATTCAAACTAAGTTTTCAACGAAACGAGTTGCGTTGGATTCCTTTCGACGGGTCGGTCGCTTTGAATCTAGTTTGGTGCAATTTTGAGCACTTTCATTTTTGAGCTAATTTTTGCCCCTGATCCAGATTTTGATCAATGGTTATGAGTTACAACCATACAAACTATCAATTTTTGTTCGCATGAGGATTTTTTCTCTAGAATTCATAAGAATAATTTTGAACATGGATGAGATTCATTTTATATCTAGAAAGAAAAAGTCCCAATTCAAACTAAAGGCTCAAATTGGTCCATTTATAGTAAATACCAGAACAATTGATGAGGAGGTGGAAAATTTATTAAGCCAAATGAAGTTTAAGTCAAGTTTGAGTTGGACTTATGACCCTTTGGGAGTGATTCCATTTTTTAGGGTTGATAAAAAATATGCTCCTTATACTCATATCTCAAAACCACAAATTGAACAATATGCCAATAATGAGGTATGAGAGGAGAACACTTTGCAGGAGGTTGAAGAACCAAATTATGGTCAACTAACTCTAGAAATTCCAAGACTTAAAGAGAAAGAGTTAAAGAGACCAAGTGAAGTATGTCTAATATTGGTTAATGTTCAAAATCGACATAATTTAGAGTTTTTAAGAGAAGAAAGGCAAATAACACAGAATAAGAATCATCAAAGGTCAAAAATACAAAGGCATCTACAATAGTTATGTTATCAAGCAAGCATGTGTTTTCTCTGCAACAAACTGAAGAAACATTTCCTGGTCCATTTTCTTCCCCTTCTTATGGTGAGAAAAATATTTTTTCTAGGTTCAGAGAAATGAAGAAGAAGAATGAAATGTTAAAGACTGCAACATATTCTGAATTTTGGAAGTATAACTCTACTACTCAAAATAGACTATTGTCTGTATTGGACCTTGAAAGAGGACATTTTCAATTGGCATTTCTTGAGCCAAAGGTCCCAAGTCCAAGAACAACAAAGGATTATAAGACTTTAGTGTTCTCTTTTGACACAAAACAAATTCATCCCATAGATTAGATTTATCTACACAAACAAGTTGGTGAGACGATTTATTCTTCCTTGAAAAATTATGCCATGGTAGCTTCAAAGTTGTAGAAAATATATCCATGGGATTCAATCCGATCTTGTAATGTACTAAAACAAGATACTGACCTTCTAGAATTTGTGGAAATAAAACTTGATCATGAAATCTCATAACAAGTAAGAGAAACAGATAATCATTCACACAACACAAGATATATTTGGGGAAATCAACTGCTCAAAGCCCCTCTATATCTATATTGCATATGGTCAAGATCATGAAACAATACAATTCTCTTTATCCACTGAGAAAATTTTGCACTCTGCTGATTGTCTCACTCTGATCTATCTCGGATCTAGATTTCAATCTAAGAAAAATCGATCCAATATATAACCTTTTTCTTTCCCCTGCCTGGCTTGCCTTGCTTATGCATTCTTGGGCTAATTGAGCCCATATTAATTAGGAAAATACCAATTAATGATTGTGCAATCCTTCAAGGCCTTCCCGATGACCTCATGCATGACCTGTAGAATTTTCTAATAGTACAACTGATAGATCTCTTCTCTTTAACCTCAGTCTCAACTGGGCCTTCCTTAAAACTGACATGCAACAACTATTTATAGTGAATTATCAGTGAATTGATTGATCACTACTTGTGAATTAAATCAAATTTAATTCACTATACCTATCACTAGCTCATTTCTCAGTTAGAACTAGTTAAACTGGTTTTAACTCAATTAATTGAGTTAACTAATTACAACTCACAAATAAATGTAACTGGACCCCCTAAAATCATGGAAAGTCCTCTACATGCCTCATATTTGACCTCTAACTAGAATTTCCTAAGCTAACTAAGTCTTCCTAACTTAGTTAACTAGTACAAGTTGTCATGAGATAAAATTACAATTTTTATTCAAATTTAATTAAGGGAAAATTAAATCAGAAGCCTCATATGGTACCATTTATGGGTGCCATTCTCTGGATTCCATTTATGGCTGCCATTTTCAATGTTTCTGATTTCAACACTCCCTCTCAACAAGAAAGTAATCCAATCTATCTCGATCTGGTACCTTTGGAATTGCCTACATGCAACACTTCTCTAGTGTTGTTTGCTCCTGCATCTCTTGAAACTAAATAGCCTAAAAAAAACTGAATTAGTATGATTGATCTATCTTTAGAGTCTCTGAATACTGCTGGCTATTGCTCTGTTGATTGGAAACTCTACGTTGTTGTTGACTCTGCATCTGTGCCCTCTGCACTATTTCCAACTCTGATCTGCGCTCTAGTATCTGACATCTGTCATTCTGATTTTTGTCTTCCTGTCATCTGACTACATCAATCTTACCGATCCTTCCTACTAATGTGTACTGTGGGCTCCCCGTAGCCAGGTCTGATCCATGAGACAAGCCATCTCAATGGATCATGCCCAAATTTCTTCTCTTGGGATTATGTCTACACATCGCCCCACCTCTCACTTGGAGGTATGGCTGCATGTGCTCCCTCTGCCCATTTGGGTCGAAATTTTCCCCTACTGGAGGTCTTTGCTTGAGTGGATGCCTCCACTTGGTCTCCTCTCTACTTCGCCAATTATGGCTGATCCACAACCTTATGAGACTAATTCTAAGGCTCCAAGTTGAGAGTTAATTTAGGCTCCCTCTGAACCACCAAGTCACTAACCTTTGCTTTGCTCCTCAAAGCTTTGCATGCATATTCAGAACTCGAGAACATACAGTTTCTTGATTCCTGCACTGATATGTTTTGCCTGTCTCGTGGCGATGTGTCTAAGGAATTCCTTTTCTTTTCAAAATACGACATCGTAACCACGGTATTCCAATACCGCCATGGCGACAAGATTCTTCCTTAGTCCTCGAACATACAAAAAATCTTCCAGTTTGAGAGAGGAGCCAAACTCCCTCTGAAAGGTAACTTTACCTCTTTAGGTCGCGTTATGCCTCCCGTCATCTCCAAAATCTATGTTCTGTTGGAGGTCCTTCTCCTCCAAGTCACTAAATAAATCATTATCCCCCGTCATATGGAATGAGACACCGTTGTCTAGATACCACATGCATCCCATTGCAGTGTTGTTCATTCATGTAACGAGAATTAAATCAAGCTCGAATTGTGAAGCTAGCGCTTCACCCGCTGCAATTGCAGGCCCCTTCTTTCTTGTCTTCTTTTGTGGACAATTTGAGGCACAATGCTCATGCTCGTGACAATGAAAACACTTGATCTTGGAAAAGTCTCTCTTGCCCTCTTTTCCTTAGAACTTATTTCCCTTGGCTTTCTTGCCTTTTCCCACCAATGAAAAATCTTCTTATTTGTCTTTGTCAGAGGTCTCGTCTCTGGCGCTCCACCTTATCTCTTCTATTACTAAGTCGGACCACAAACACTCCCAATCTGGTAGCTTCTCCCTCCCATTCATAGAGTCCTGGTAACTATGCCAGCTCTTTAGAAGGCCTAGAAGAGATATGCTCACCAAATCATACTGGGAAACTGTCACACCGACACTTCCAAGATCATCTCGACATTTAGTGAAATTCGTCAAGTATTTTGGTATCGTCTTGCCCTCCTCCATCTTGATCTTTCTGAGCTTGTCTTTCAATTCCAACTTCCTGTGGTCGTTGTTATTCTGAAGTAGTCCTGCCAAGGCCTTCCACATATCATATGGAGTCGCCTTTCCATGGAGACTCGAGACAATATGATCTCGAACTCCTTCTAACAATATCCTTCTCGCCTTTGCTACCTTCTTCTTCCATGCATCAAGAAGTTGAGCATCTGCTACTACGGGCTTAGGAATATCACTGTCTATTAATTCCTTCAGTCCATTGTCCTCTATCATTGCCTCCATCCTCTCCTTCCATGCTATGTAATTCTAATTTCCATCAAGGGAATATTTGAGTCTCAATCCATTGAAAGACATCTTGATCTGTTGTTGGGTCCTGAAGAATAAAGCTCCAAATTCGATCCTATTCAAAACAAACTTTGTTCTTCTCTTCTATTGTGATTCCTGGCACTCTGATACCATGCAGAAAATATATCCACGAAATTCAATCCAAGATACCGAATCCTTCTACAATTTGCGGAGACAAAACACGATCACATAAAAGATAAGAGAAATAGACAATCAATTTCACAACACAAGATGTATCTAGGGAAAGAAACTTCTCAAAACCTCTCTATCTCTATATTTCATATGGTCAAGATCATGAAACAATACAATTCTCTTTCTCCACTAAGAAACTCTTGCACTCTGCTAACTATCTCACTCTGATCTAGCTCGGATCTGGCTTGTAATCTAAGCAAAATCGGTCTAGTATTTAACCTTTTTCTTGCCTCTTCCTGGATTTCCTTGCTTATGCATTCTTAGGCTAATCGAACCCCTATTAATTAATAAAATACCAATTAATGATTGTGTAATCCTTCAAGGCCTTCTTGATGACCTCATGCATGACCTGTACAATTTTCTAATAGTACAACTGATAGGTCTCTTCCCTTTAACCTCAATCTCAATTGGGCCTTCCTTAGAACTGACATGAAACAACTATTTATAGCAAATTATCAGTTAATTGATTGATCACTACTTGTGAATCAAATCATATTTAATTAACTGGACCTATCAATAGCTTATCTCTCAGTTAGAACTAGTTAAATTGATTTTAACTCAATTAATTGAGTTAACTAATTACAACTCACAAATAACTGTAACCCGACCACTTAAAATAATGGAAAGTCCTCTACATGCCTCCTCTTTGACCTCTAACTCAAATTTCCTAAGCTAACTAAGTCTTCATGACTCAATTAACTAATACAAGTAGTCATGAGATCAAATTACAATTTTTCTTCCAATTTAATTAAGGCAAAATTAAATCAAAAGCCTAATATGGTACCATTTATGGGTGCCATTTTCTGGATTCCATTTATGGTGGCCATTTTCAATGTTTCTTGCTGCCAAGTTCAACAAAAGTTGCAAGCTTCTTTAAATAATTTGCATTCTCATTTTAAATTAGAAAATATGTCATATTTAGCAAAGGATACTAGAATGCAAGCTTTGGAAGATATTGTAATAAAAATAGGATTAGATCTTAATGGTGTTGATGCTTCCCAAAAAATTATTAAGAACAAAAACACAAACATTCAAAAATTAAGAAAAAAATTAAAATTGCCTACAACAGAGCATCCTCAAGCTCAAGAAATATGAACATCAGAGAAGGAAAAAGAGAATATGTGTTGTATGATTGTTGAGCAGAACATTCCGATTCAAAAAATGGAGGTAGACATGGAAAAACTTATGAAGGAAAAAGAGTAGCAAGTAATGCAAGAACTTCTACAACAGAAACATGGTCAGCGAGCCAAGATGCCATTGAACAAATTTCTAAAGCCATAGGAGATTTATTATTAATGAATATTGAAATTGAGAAACTTAAAGAATCATTACACAGGGCAGAAGCTAATAGACTCAAGGCAAATAATGCATATATTTTAGAAGTGCAAAATAATTTCAAGCTTATAAAACAACTTGAGAAATATATGGATGATTCAGCTAGTGAAAATAATTTGTTAGAAGCTAAGGAAAATAATTGAATAGATACAAATGCAACCATTTCATATTTTGGATATCTATAGAGATTATCTTTAAACAAAAACAACTGGTACATAAAGTAAAAACAACCACTGCAGAATCAAAGAGGAGTTGGACCATAGACGTGGAGAAGCAACAAGGACTATTAAGGTTTTGAATTCAAAAACTAAAGATGAGATTGAAGACATAGGGATTGAAGGCAAGAAAGATGTCCTGGAAGTGAGAAAAGTGTTTATAAAGAGAAATTTGATGCTACAACCAGAGAAAAAATGTTAAAACCTAGAAGTTCAGATCAAAAGATTTCATAGAAAGTTTTATGTTCTCCAACAAAAAGGACTCCCATCATTAAGGGATTCTCGTGGAAAATTGATATAGTAAGAAAATTATGAGCAGAAGTTACATGATATAACAACAGACAACTCAAAATTTTCTAAAGTAAAAGAAAATATTGATGGTAGAACTTTCTTGCAAGGTTTAGAAAATGATTTATCCATTTGATATGAAATTCACCATCTTTTTGTAACTAAACCCACTTTTGAAAAGTACATTGAGGTAGATGAAGCATGTAGGAAAGTGATTAATTTTTCATGTCGAGATGATGATAAGTGGGATAAGTTCATCAAACTTATCAAGTGAGCATAAAGGAGATTTAGAGGCAGGATTTGGGAAAGGAACAGGACGAGAATCATCAGAACCAGATTTAAAGGCAGCAGTTAGAGACTAGATCCTTGAATAATGTGCAAATTCCACTAAATGAGTTCCAAAATTTATATTTTGAGCTGTATTAATTATAATTATCCAAATCATTTTGGATAAAGCTTTATTTTATTGTAAAAGGTTGTAGTAGATTAGATATTTTTTAGAAGACTCTATAAATACTTTGTAATTCGAAGTAAGAAGGGTTGATACTTTGATATAACTAGAGACATTATTGTATTTTTGGAAATCTTGAAGATAATCAAAGGCTTCTGACTTCAGTTTCTAGCAACA
Source organism: Pinus albicaulis (assembly GCA_034641835.2). NCBI lineage: Eukaryota > Viridiplantae > Streptophyta > Pinopsida > Pinales > Pinaceae > Pinus > Pinus albicaulis. The sequence continues at coordinate 786,141,510 of CM076573.1, read as the reverse complement.
TTTATGTTCATGTGTGTCACCTTTGTGTAATTATTATTTTTATTCTTCATATATTTGAGGTAATATATAAATATTGGGTAAGGTTAGGTTGAGTTTTGACCTCCCTGATAGCCCCTGTAAATTTATTATCATCACTGATATTAGCTAATTAAACAGTTTGTTTAAATTAGTACCTTTGCGTCATTAAATTATTTCCTTCTCTTATCTCTCAAATGTATAAGTGTTAGCGATAGAAATGTTTCTATACCCCTCTGATTTATTTTATAATATACATATTCACGAAAGATATTTAATTATCACATATATTTTTCATTTATCATAAACATTTAAAGATGACATTATGTTAATACTAGAACCAACATGTTGAGAAATATTTAAAATAATAGGTTATATACGTGTGAATTATTTGATTCATTGATCATCAATTTAAGTAAATCCTCATTTAGATTCTTTGGATTAGTTCCTGAGCCTAGAATTGTCTACAAAGAAACAAAATCACAATGGTGTCATTACCGAGGAATGAAGTTTGAATTTAATTTCCCTAGAAAAACGATAAGACTAACCTTTTAATGGTGAATAAGAGGCTAGCAAACTAAAACTATTCATTTGGTGACTTCATAAATTAAATCTGGCTTCGCGCAGGCGTACCATATCTCATTCTAATCCTCAACTCTTTACTCCATTATCAAATCCAAAGAGACTTGTGTGAGTTGCTTCCCTTAGACGTAGACTTGTAGCTTCTACTTCTACTTCTCTCCCACCTGAAACAATTTCATAGCCTAAACAATCTAGATCAATTCATATCCCTTCATATTTATCTGATTTACCACCTAAAGTCTTAGAACTTCTTTCTAATGGAGTAGATCTACAATCTTCCTTATTAGTTCATCAACTTGAATCCTTTGGGATTCCTGTCTCCCTTTCATATTCATGTGATAAAGAAGTAGAGCTTGAACTAAAATTACCTAAGCTTAAACCTAGAGATTTTATATCATCTATTATCCACACTTATCCTTCTACTTCTGACAAGTTTGAAGAGGAACTGAAAATCTATACAAATCCTTTATCTTTTGAAGAATAATAGAAAATTGTTCCTGAATTTCAAAAGTTCATTATTCATCCTCAATTCTCAAAGAAGCATATAGTATCAGGACAATCTTCTTCTAGTAAATATTTATCTCCTAGACAACTAGTTTCACAACAACAAAAAATGACAGGAATAAGGATAATTGTGACAACCATGTATGCAACACTAGTGCTACCACCAAAAAATCAGATTCATGATTTTCCTGAAGGTTATCTAAAAAATCTGCCTAGATTTAATGGGGAAACATGACTACTAGTAGAAGATCATTTATCTACATTTCTAAATTTTGCAGATAATATGAACATAGAACACGAAGATGTTTATATGAGGTTGTGTGTTCAATCATTAGAAGGAAATGTTAGGATTTGGTTTAGACAGTTATACCAAATTCTATTAATACATGGACATAATTAACCAATATCTTCATAAATTAGCAGGGAATAAAGAAAGACCATGTTTATTATCTGACAGACTTTGAAGACCTCAAAAGGATCCTAGTGAACCTATTGCGGAATTTATTAAAAGGTTTAATAAGATTTACAATGAGATGTCAACATATTGTAAGCCTTTAGTCACTGCAACTAAAGTTAGATTTTCGAAAGCATTTGATGATGATTTTTCTTTAATGTTGACAGAAATAAAATCTAGAACCTTAACAGACATGAAAATTGATGCAAATGAGGTGGAATCTAACAGAGCAACATCGTGTAAATAGAGAGAAAAGGTAGAAAAAGCTGAAAGGAAATTGAAAGATAAGGCAGAATTTGGTTCATCTTCCAATGCTAAGGAAGAGGAACATAAAATTGATGAAATCACTTCAATGTTAAGGAACTTATCTAATAGAATGTATAGGATGGAAATTCAACCTAAAAAAGTACAACACAATGTGAATAGACCACTGGGAACCTATAGAAGACATTTATAGCCACAAATTTTATAGAGAGAAAGAAAGAATAATGATCAACATATTCAACCTCCATTGATTATAAATGATCAGGTAGTGGAAGATGTAATACATGTGGTGGATGACATAAATTATTGTGGTGATCAAAATTTTGAAAGTGTTCTTGTTTCTATGAATAAAGTTCAACCTTTAGTTCAGAATATAAAATCCTCAGAACTTTCTAAATATCAAGATTTTTCTAAAGTTTTAATTGTTTAATGGAATAGAATATAGGATCTTAGACCAAACCTATAAATAAAGTTATATTTGACTTATATCAAGATAAAATTGTTGAAACACTTCCTTAACATTCTCAAAATCAATAATCAAATAAATCAACAACATAAAAACTTGTTTCTCATGTTTTTAATGTAGAAAGGGAAATAAAAAAATTCAAAATTCCAATTCCTTTATCACAACTCAAGAGAAATCCTCGTTATAAACAACATATTTCTAAATAGATTTAATCTTAAAGTGTGGATGTTGAAGGATATATAATTAGTTTGCAAAATTAAAAACCCTCTGTTATTTTTGGGCCAAGTTTGGATGCTCAAGACGAAATTGTTCCTCCTTTCTATTTGAGTCTAAAGATTGATGATTTTCTCCTTTACAATTGCATGCTAGACTCTGGGGCATCTCATAATCTTATGCCAAAAAACTATTATGGATCAACTTCAGTTTCAAGTAACAAGGCCCTACGATGATATATATACATTTTGTTCAAAAAATGTGCAGTGTTTGGGACCGATTAAAGATCTAGTAGAAACCTTATGAGAAATTCCTGTTAAAAATGTTGTGATGGATATAGTAGTTACAAATATTCCCCCAAAATTTGGTATGTTGTTATCAATATATTAGTGTGCTAAAATGGGAGGTAGCTTATAAATGGATATGTCATATGCTACCATCCCAGTATATCGAGGGGAACACCTAAGGCTCTACAAAGAAGTGAGATTCATAAACAATGTGTTTAATGTTAGTCAAGCAGTAAATCACCCTATATATGTTGTGGACTAAGATTTGTGGTGTTTCATTTTAGTTGTAAATGATGAGTTTAATGTAAATTATAGAATTGAAGACACTGTAAAGATTCCCCAGTCTTAAGAGAATAACGTATGGAAGATGTATTTCGATGGAGTTTTTTCCAGAGAAGGATTTGGAGTTAGGATTGTTTTCATTTCACCTCAAAAGAAAATTATCACTCAATATTTTAAACTAGACTTTGATGTCACAAACAATGTAATAGAATATTAAGCTTTGATACTAGGACTAGAACTAGACAACAAAATGAAAGTTTATAGATTATCAATATTTGGCGATTCAAAACTAGCCAAGAAAATGAAATTTCAGAGATTATCAATATTTGGTGATTCATAATTAGTGGTGAGACAAGTTATAAATATCTTTCAAACAAAACATCCGAGATTACAAGCTTACAAAAATTAGACATGGGATTGTGTAGAGAACTATTTTCAAGCTTTTAACATTGAAGCTATATGAAGAGAGGATAACATGCAATCAAACTCTTTGGCAGTTTCTGCAAGCACTTTTAAAGTTTTGTAATCTTTTCATTTGCAATACCAGATTGAGGTTAGGTACAAACCTTCAATCCCTGATAATGTAAAACATTGGCAAGTATTCGAAGAGGATGAGCAATTGAAAAATTCTATGCAGGCTATTGAGGAATTTTCTTGCCTACGAATCAATGAAGGAAAAAACGAAACATTCATTGAAAATATTGTCGACTCGGAAATAAAATTTAAGTAGAAAATAGCTAACCATGAGATTATTCAACTATCCAACAATAATATTCCTAAAGGATTGGTTCTTATAGAAATATTGTTTGATCAAAATGATGTTGTAAAACCTTCAGTGCTAAATTCACAACAAGAAGATGTGCAAGATTGCAATATTGGTACAAAAGAAGAGGTTAGAAACATTAAAATTTCAGCAACACTACCATCGGATATTAAAGACAACTATATTCCGTTGTTTAAATAATATAAATATGTTTTTTACATGGAAGTATGATGACTTATGATACATCTATTATTGAACATAAGATTCCTTTGAAACCAGGAGCCAAACCATTTCAGTTGAAATTGAGGAGGATAAATCCAATCCTGCTACCAATAATAGAAAAGGAAGTAAAGAAATTACTAGATGCGAAAATCATTGTTCCTTTAAGATATTTTGAATGGATAGTTAATCTCACCCCTATTAGGAAAAAGGATGGAGGAATCAGACTGTGTGTTGACTTTAGAAATATGAACAGATTGTCATTGAAGGATAATTACCCACTACTAAAGATGGATCAGTTTCTTCAAATAGTAGCAGCCTCTAACATAATTTCAATGTTAGATGATTTTTCTGGATACAATGAGATATCACAGTAATAAAGACAAAACATTCGGCAAAACCAGGAAATTATGATGCCAAGGTGTCATTTGGCCTAATCAATGTTGGTGCAATCTATTCAAGAGCCTAAGGATTCCCTTTTTTTGATAAGGTAAAACATATAATTTACACTGAAGGATTTGACCGTATTTTCGCCCCACAGGAAGCATAGAAATTAAGAAATATTTTCAAAGATGCAGAAAGTTTTGGATTTCTCTTAATCCCAAGAAATCATTTTTTTCCTTGGAGGAAGGAAAATTGCTTGGTCATATCATTTCAAAGGAGGGGGTCACAATAGATCCCAAAAGAGTATCAGTTATTCAGTTAAATAGTTTTCCCAAAACAGAGAAAGAAATTCAATAATTTTTAGGGAAAATCATTTTCTTAAGAAGCGTTATACCTAATTATGCAGAGATTATAAAATATATTATTGATATGCTTAAAAAGAATCATGAAGTTAAATGGAATGCACAAGCTAGAGTTTCTTTTTCACAAATAAAAAAGGCACTTACATAAGCACCAATATTGTCCAACTCAGACTATTCTAAGTCTGTCAATATTTTCTCTTTTGTGTGAGACAGTACAATAGCAGCAGTTTGTTACAGAAAAATGAAGATAATTGTGAGCAACCAATTACTTTCTCTAGCAAGGTTATGAGGGATGAAAAACTAAAGTATGATAACATTGAAAAATAAGCTTATGATTTATTTCAAGCTTTGAAAGCTTTTAGAATTTATGTGTTGCTTTCTCTAATAGTAGCTTTTTCACCCAATAATGCAACAAAAAAATGCTAACTCAACTTGATATAGATGGTAAGAGGTAGATGGATAGCCAAAATTTTGGAATTTGATTTGGATATCAGACCAACAAAGCTAGTTAAAGGACACGGGTTGGCTAAGTTGTTAGTAGAATCAAGTTGTAAAATTTCAGGCATATATTCAATTATGCAAATTTCAAGAGTTCCGGAGGATAAGAATTCACAAGAACCTTCTTCTAGTTCAACACCACTCCAGCTTCATTTGCATATTTATGAAAAGCTTTTATTATCAGACTGGTATAAAGATATTGTACATCTTCTGAGAGATTTTGAATATCCTCTTGAGTTCAACATAAATCAATACAAGTCTCTTAAGCTTAGAGCAATGAAGTATTGTATACTCAATGCAAATTTGTATTGGAAGGACCCATTAAACATTCTTTTGTTGTGTTTGATTGAAAGTGAAACAAAGGGTGTAATTTAGCAGCTTCATGAAGGAGTATGTGGAGGTCACTATACTTGGAAAGCAACTGCACACAAAATATTAAGAGCAGGATTCTATTGGCCTAAATTGTTTGCCCAAGTTGGTATGAAAGTACAGAGTTTTATTTCTTTCCAAATATTTGCAGATAAACAAAAAAGGTTTCCCTCCCTCTTATTCCAGTACTAGTTAAAGCTTCTTTCTTACAATATGGTCTATATTTCCTTGGTGAAATAATTCATTCTTCTAGTAATCAACAAAGATGGATCCTAAAAACAACTAATTATTTCACAAAATGGGTAGAGGCTATTCGTGTGAGAAATGCAATTCATTTTATGGTCATGAAGTTTATTGAAGAAAACATTTTTTCCAAGTTTGGTTATCCAAGGAAAATAGTTACAGATAATTCTCAAGCTTTTAGTTCAATCAAAATGATTGAGTTTTGTCAAAGATATAAAATTTCATTACATCACTCTACACCTTATTATCCACAAGGCAATGGAATATCACAATCATCAAACAAAAGTCTTATTAAAGTCATTAAGAAGGTGTTAGCAGATCATAAAAGAAATTGGGATAGTCTTTTGAACTATGTAGTGTGGGAAAATAGAGTTTCACCCAAGAGAGCTACTAGTAAATCTCCTTTCCAACTTACTTATGGCACTGAATCCATTTTCCCTACCCAATTGGAATTTCCAATAATGAAGCTCTTGCAGGATTCTTACGAATAAAGAGATGATTTCTCAAAAGAATAAATCTGATCATTGAACTCAATCAGGGAAGAGAAGAAGTTCAACACAAACTCCTACATTACCAAGATAAGATGGAGAGTCTATTTAATAGAAGAGTCAGAGAGAGAGAGAGAGAGAGAGAGGTTTCAGACAAGGAGACTTAGTTTTAAGATGGGATGCAAGAAGAGAAGAAAAAGGAAAACATGGAAAGTTTGATAATCTCTAGTTAATACCTTCTAAAATTGTAGAAATCAAAGGAAATAACACATTCATTTTTTCAGAACTTACACTGACAATATTTCTCATTATCAGTCAATGGGTAATATTTGAGTTATCTTCGTTATCATTGTAAAATAAAGTGTGATTTTCTATAGCAATGACTCCATAGCCAGAGGAGAAGGCACATCGATATGCATGTTCTCTACATCCTGCAGGGGGAAGCAGTCCCTAGATAGAGCTGATATTGTAACTATTTTTTACCTATGCAACTTATTTCTAAATTGTATAGTTTTCAAAAACTATATATATATATATATATATATATGGCATGTGTTTAAAAATGCCTATTCAATTAAATTTAGAATCAAATAAAGTTTGTTTAAAATCTATTTGAATAATGTTGATAGTGGTTTAAGGGGGGGTGGGTCCGCAAAGTTGTTTCATTGAAACCGCCTGGTCATACGTGTCGAGAACTCAACAGTTGTGGGACCCACCCTCATGAAAACCACATACCGCCAACCCCCCCCCCCGCAAACCACTTCCGTTTATACCACTTTAGCACTTCCACCAAATTAATCCCCGCCATTTCTTTTGATAGTTTTACCATTTAACGGTTAAATTCATTAATTCATTCCCACGAGCGTCTCGATAGTTGTTTCTTAACACACCAAACATTAATTTCAATAACCACTATCCAAAATCATCTTCTAAACCAATTTATCCTCCATCAACCTGTCATTTTCCTTCATTTTGCCAGTGTTTTCATAGGTGCTCAGTGACAAAAGATTTACGAAATACACAGTCCACCACTTCAATTAGCCAACAGATCATTGGGTACTCTTAATACTTTGTTCTCTTCTTAATTTGAAATGGATAGCCAAAAGGGAGAAGTTGAGTTTTTTTTTTTTTTTCTTAAACCAAATGCTTCCTCTTGCCCCTAATATAGATGAATTCCCTCTGGTAGATGTTGATTTCAAAATCATAGAAACCAAATGTGAATTCCATTTATATGAACTTCAAAATTAGACATTTAAAAAATTTGAGGATGTGAGTGATGAATTCATATTTTGGGAGTTCATGTTACCACAATTTGTTTTCCCTCAAACTTATCATTTCCCCGAATTTATTACTTGGTGTGAAAATCGTTATCTACTTAGCTAGAGAGAAATTGTATCCAGAAATGGTGAATCTTTGTTCTCCATAACCCTAGAAGATATTTTCTAGGCCTTGCAAATCAATCCTTCAAGTTCCCTCCATACATTTTCAGTTGATTCACTGATGGGAATATATCAGAAACTAACCTTTTAGCAACAAGCTAGTATCTTTGAGTCTTTCATGCCAAAGGGTTTTGAACTACCTCGTCATAATCCACCATATTCTTCAACAACCTTTCCAGAAATTTCTAGACAAGTGATTTCTATGGCTTGATGTCTTTTAAGTACGAGAGTGAGGAATAGGTTGATGAAGTAATTTTAGGGTTTTTGTCAGTTTCACTTGGTAAAAAGCCCTATGTTATTTTCAACTTTTCCCAGTTTATTTCAAACATCATTCATGAACAGTTTTTGAAGTTTAGTGCAAAAAAATCTTTTAAACATCAATCTATACTAGTGTATTTATTTTTATATCATAGTCTAAAAGGTTCAAAATGCCTCTTCAAAAGCTTTAATCACAGGGAAATCCATAGTTTGTTATTCACTAGATCTCATTAGTCAGAATAAATTTAGAAGATTACTCTTTCAATGATTTTGTAGATCAATTCCTATATTTTTCATTATGTCTCCTTAGCAATGATGTAGTCCCGAGGATATCAACAAAAAGTAAAAAGAAATTGCATATGAGTGAACAATAAAAGGAGAATAGTACTTGTATCAAAATTTCACAGAAATTAGAGTTTATGGTTTCGAACTACAACCATACAAACGACTTATTAATTTTTGTTCGCATGAGGATTTTTGCGATAGAATTCATAAGACAAAGTTTGAACATGGATGAGATTCATTTTCTATCTAGAAAGAAAAAAGTCCCAATTCAAACTAAAGGCTCAAATTGGTCCATTTATAGTAAATACCATAGTAGTTTAAGGAGGTGAATTTTTTTTTGAGCCAAATGAAGTTTAAGTCAAGTTTCACTTGGAATCATGAACCTTTGGGAGTGATTTTATCTAATAGGATTGAGCAAAAATCTGCTCCTTATACTCATATCTCAAAACCAGAAATTGGACAATATGCCTTTCAGGAGGTATGGGAGGAGAACACTTTGCAGGATGTTAAAGAACCGATTTCAAGTCAAACAACTCTCGAAAAAGAGAAAGAGTTAAAGAGACCAAGTGAAATTATGTCTCCTAATAGTTCAGGTTCAAAATTGGCAGAATTCAGATTTTTTAAGAGAAGAAAGAGAAAGAACAGAAAAGAAGAATCATCAGAGGTCAAAAATATAGAGTATCTACAAAAATTATGTTATATAGCGAGTTTTTGTTCACTCTGCAACAAAATAAAGAAACAATTCCTGATCCATCAGCTAACCCTTCTTCTAATGAGAAAAGTATTTTTGATAGGTTCAAATAAATGAAGAAGAATAATGAAATGTTAAAGATTGCTACCTATTCTGTGTTTTGGAAGTATACCTATATTACTCAAACTAAACTATTGTCTGCATTGGACCATGAAAAAGGACAATTTCAATTGCCATTTCTTGAGCCAAAGGTCACAGGTCCAAGAACAACAGAGGATTACAAGACTTCAGTGTTCTATTTTGACACAAAATAGATTCATCCCATAGATCATATTGATCTACACAAACAAGATGGTGAGATGATTTATTCTTCCTTAACAAGGTTTTACATGGCAACTTCAAAACTGCGAGCTTCTTTAAATAATGTTCGTTCTCAGCTTCAATTAGAAATTATGTTATATTTATCAAAGGGTACTAGAATAAAATATTTGTAATATATTGTAATCAATTTATGATTAGATCCTAATGATGTTGATTTTTCCCAAGAAATTATTAAGAACATAAATGCAGACATTCAAGCATTAAGAAAACAACAGAATTTTCCTACAACAGAGCATCCTCAAGCTCAGGAAGTAAGACAATTAGAGAAGGAAAAAAAAAATATTGTGTATGATTATTGAGAAAAACATCCAGATTCAGAAAATGGAGGCAGACATGGAAAAACTTCTGAAGGAGAAAGAGCAACAAGTAATTGTAGGAATGTTACACAACATTTTGTCATCGTCCCTGCAATCTTCATCCTGCACATTGGAGGACCATTTCTATGACTTATATGAAGTGTCATGCCTTGCAAAAAGTGTCATTGCATCCCTTTCCATGAGGAGAACATTTCCTCTGTTGACTTTTCCATGAGCAGACTATCAAAAACACATGCTTTTAGGTTGGCATTGGTAGACCGTTATGGCCTCGCTCCGATAAAGGAAATTAACACTGGGTCCTGCGCCCATTAGCGCTCTTTCCTAGTGAGTTGCTCGCACCAAGCTATTTTTGGAATGTTTTTTAAATATAGAGGCGAAGTTTCCATGCTAACTACTTCGTGAGCGAGTCAGCTTGGGTTTTTCGACTGCATAACCACGAACACCTTCCTTTGGCCTCTTGTTTCCACCTTTTAGGGGAACCTCCCAAAGGATAAGGCCTCCCTTCCACCATTTTAGGGATCACAACCTCCTCTTCTCCCTCTATAAATAAACCTCTCTCACATTGATGTAGCTAGCTGAAGGGGAATTGCTGAACATTTTGTTGAGATAGCCTGATATATCTTGTGAGATAGAGCAGAGAGAGAGACCCTTGTCGAGAGAGAGCTTAAGTTTTGCCTTGCCACGTCCAAATTCCCTGACAAATGCTCAAGATGTGCTTTGACTGGACCCGCTGAAGGAGGCTACGATGTCAAGGCTCTGGTTGTAATCTCTTTCTTTCTCTTAATATATGCATGATTGATGTTTTGGTTCCCATCTTGTGTTGATGTGATTTATCTTACGCAATACGTTTAATTCTCCTTGACTAATTATGATCCGAATGGAAAATGGCATCAACCCATGGTATTCATCTACCCATGTTATCCATCCACCCATGGAATTTAACCATGGTATTGTAAATGGCATCGACCCATGGTATTCATCCACCCATGATATTTATTCACCCATGGTATTATAAGTGACCCATGGTATGTATCCACCCATGGTATTCATCCACACATGGGATTTACCCATGGTATTGTAAGTGGTATCTACCCATGGTATTGGCCCATGGTATCCACCTATGGTATTGTATCTCAAAAAGGCTATAAATAACAAGCCTCACTTTGTAAAAGGACAGATTGTCTGCCACAATGTAGCTTCTACAGTTATTCTCTGTTTTAATAAAACAAGTTTCTTTGTGGTTTTATTTTCTTTGTGTTCTCTCTTTTTTCTGGCATTCTAATTTTGCAGATCTTGTCACATCCATTTCAATTTTTTTAGATCTTGGGGGCTTCCCCCCAAAATCCGGATCAGTGGTATCAGATTCAGGTTATGCCTCCATGGGAATGAGGGTTTGAAACATATTTCAGTTTCAATGTTTTGCAGCAATCTTCAGCAAAATCCATGAATTTTTTTTTGGGCGGTGAGTTTTCAAATCAGGTCTGAAACTTTTGGTGAAAATTTTACAAAAACAAAGACCAGATCTGGATTCCTTGCGAAAAAATACTTAAATTAAAAAAAAAATCGGCCAAATTGGAGTTCGAATGAGGGAGATATCGCTGATTCAAAATCAGCAATGTTGAAGCAATTTGTCTGACGACAATTCATGGATGGCGGCTCTCCTGTTATTTTTCACAATTTTCAGTGCAAAATTTCAGAAGAATGGATATATATCTAAGATCTGCTTGAAAAATCACCCAAGTTCAAAAAAGAATTGGTCGAATCGGAGTCCGGGTGTGGGAGTTATCGTTGATTTAAAATCAACTATTTTATCAGAAATTTTGTGACGGCGAGATAGTTCCAGCGCAAATATGAGAGTCTAGAGTCTCCAGATAGTGGTTTCAAACATATAAAAAGATGCAGAATGATCATTCCATTTCCAAAAAAAGGTTATAATAAATATTCTGAGTTATATTGACCGAGTTATGCTCATTTTTAATCTAGAGTAGCATTCGGAGCGGGTACCCTTTGGAGACATGCCCTCCCACCCCGCTTTAGTAGGCACCTGCTTCACATTCATCAGTTTCATCATAGCAGCGTTCGGCTTGGGTTATTTGGAGATGTGCCCTCCCACCCCAAGCTATGTAGGCACCTGCTACTTCATCAACAATCAACATCACGGTTATGGGTCAACCGCACAAAATATTTTTCATTGAAGTCCATTTGCTAGGCCACACACTATTACTCACACAGTTGGTCACAAGCATTACATGGTATATCTATCCTAGGATCTTCGTTTGTCATGGTTTTGGTTCATCCACAAACCCACACTTCATCGAAGTCCATTTGCTAGGCCGCACACTGTCCATATCACAGTTGGTCACAAGCATTACAGGGTATTTTTATCATCGGATCTTCGTTCATCATAGTTATGGGTTAACTACACAAAACCCTTCTCTTCAGTGGCTCTTCATATTCAACAAAGGCTTCTCAGGAGGGAACTTCACGCAATGGGGACCATTGCTTCTTAAGGAGGGAGGAATGATCCGAATGGAAAATGGCATCAACCCATGGTATTCATCTACCCATGTTATCCATCCACCCATGGAATTTACCCATGGTATTCATCCACCCATGATATTTATTCACCCATGGTATTGTAAGTGACCCATGGTATGTATCCACCCATGGTATTCATCCACACATGGGATTTACCCATGGTATTGTAAGTGGTATCTACCCATGGTATTGGCCCATGGTATCCACCTATGGTATTGTATCTCAAAAAAGGATATAAATAACAAGCCTCACTTTGTAAAAGGACAAATTGTCTGCCACAATGTAGCTTCTACAGTTATTCTCTGTTTTAATAAAACAAGTTTCTTTGTGGTTTTATTTTCTTTGTGTTCTCTCTTTTTTCTCGCATTCTAATCTTGCAGATATTGTTAGATCTGTTTCAAATTTTTAGATCTTAGGGGCCTCCAACCAAGATCTCGATCAAATTAACTAGTTATGAATGCAATTGTTGTTATGTATGCTGCTTTCTTCCTTTGATATTTGTGCAGGCACCTAAGTACCATTGCTGAATGTTAGGTAAATTGACTCAGGGTTAGAGTCAAGTTTGACCGAGATAAGCACTGATAGTTTTGGGGCACATGGTATTGTGCACCCATGGTTTTCGACCCATGGTATTGCATGTAATGGAGCCTATAAAAGGCTAGGAAGACTTCATTGTAAGAGGGGCCTGGATGTGAGCAGTGAAGGCTCACTTGGCTGGATTAGCCAAGGTTTTGGCCAGGGCTAATGAAATTTCATTAGGATGGGTTTCCCCTAGAGTTTGGGGTTTTTCCCGATTAAATATTGTGTGTTTATATTTCATGTTTGTTGTTGGATATGTTTTATTATTTTTCTCTGTAATTATTTATATTCTCTGGTAATTATTTCTTCACTGAAGGATCGCAATGTGTCAGGACGAGGATCAGGAGACATCTGCCGTAGCTACAACAACTGCGTTGGATCACAGGTAGGACAATCTATCCCAACTCATTTCATTCGTTAACTAGGAACCAATACATTAGCATGTCCTCTTGCTGCTAGACCCACCATAGGGCTAGAGGGATCACCTATGTCCGCAGAGGGGATTTACCTACACAACAAGGAACTTCTACAACAGAAACAAGATCATCCATCCAAGATGCCACTGAACAACTTTCTAAATCCATGGGATATTTATCATTTAGAAATATTGAAATTGAGAAACTTAAAGCATCATTACAAAGGGAAGAATATAATAAAATCAAGGCAGATAGTGCATATATTTTAGAAGTGCAAAAGAATTTCAAGCTTACAAAACAACTTGAGAATATATGGATGAATTAGCTAGTGCAAGAATATGTCAGAAGCTCAGGAAAATATTTGGATAGATATAAATCCATGCATTTCAGATTTTTGAAAATATATAGAGATTATCTTTCAACAAGAACAATTGGTACACAAAGAAAAAACAACCATTGCAGAGATCACAGAGGAGCTCGACGATAGACCTGGAGAAGCAACATGGATCATTAAGGTCTTGAATTCAAAAAATAGAGATGAGCTTGAAGACGTGGGGATTGAAGACATGACAAATGTAGTCCTTGAAGTGAGAAAAGTGTTGACAAAGAGAATTTTGATGCTACAACTAGAGAACAAATGTCAAAACCTAGAAGTTCAGATCAAAAGATTTCATCGAATTTTTTTTGTTCTCCAACAAAAAGGACTCCCAACATTAAGTAATTCTCATAGCCAATTGATCGAGTAGGAAAATTATTAACAAAAGTAACATGGTATAATAACAGATAACTCAAAATTTGCTAAAATAAAAGGAAATATTGATGGTATAACTTTCCTGCAAGGTTTAGAAAATGATTTATTCATTTCATATGAAATTCACCATCTTTTTGTAACTAAACCCACTTTTGAAAAGCACACTGAGGTAGATGAAGCATATAGGAAAGTGATTAAATTTTCATGTCCAGATGATGATAAGTGGGATAAGTTCCTCGAAGTTATCGAGTGAACAAAAAGTATATTTAGAGGCAAGATTTTGGCAAAGAACAACAACACAATCAACAAAAATAGATTTAAAGGTAGCAGTTAGAGACTAGATCCTCGAATAGTGTGCAAATTCCACTAAACCAGTTCTAGAATTTCTATTTTGAGTTGTATTTATTAGAATTATCCAAATCATATTGAATAAAGCTTTATTTTATTGTAAAATATTGTAATAGATTAGATATTTTTGAGTAGTCTCTATAAATACTTTGCAATTTGAAGTAAGAAGGGTTGATACTTTGATAGAATCAGAGACATTATTATATTTTTGGAAAACTTGAAGATAATCAAAGGCTTATGGCTTCAATTTCTAGCAACATTTGTGTTCATGTGAGTTTCCTTTGTGTAATTATTTTTGTTGTTCTTCATATATTTGAGGTAATATAGTATTATTGGGTAAGGCTAGGTTGAGTTTTGACCTTCCTGACAACCCCTTCAAAGTTATTATCATCACTGAGATTATCTAATTGAAGATTTTGTTTAAATTAGTACCTCTGCATCATTAAATTATTGCTTTATGACATCTCTCAAATGTATAAGTGTTAGTGATAGAAATATTTCTATACACCTTTGCTTTATTCTATAATAGAAATATTCAGGAAGGATATTTAATTACCAGATATCCTCTTCTTCATGTATCATAAACATTTAAACATTGCATGTTGTTAGTACTAGAATCAATACTTTGAGAAATATTTAAGATATTGGGTTATGTACATGTGAATGATTTGATTCATCGATCATCTATTTAAATAAATCCTCATTTAGATGCTTTGGTACAGTTCCTGAGCCTATAATTGTCTACAAAGAAACAACAGAAATCAACAATTGTGTTTTAATTTCCTAGCCTATCCAGAATAGTAATATTGAATTCCTGTAACAACAACAACCATCCAGTAATATTGTCATTAGTAATTGGTTTATTCATTAAATATATAATAACAAAATGATCTGTATGAATGAAACGGTTTCATAACGAGTGATGTAATTTTTAAACTTATTAATGGCATGCACAACAACTAAGCTCATTTTCTGTTATAGTGTAATTCAACTCTGTAGGAGCCAAATTTTTACTTGTGTAATAAATAACATAAGGAGTTAGATCCTTTTGTCCCAACACAGCTCCTAAATTTGTATATGAAGCATCAGTTGAAATATGAAAAGGAAGAGACCAATTAGGTCCTCTTAAGATCGGTGCTTCATTGATTAAAATGCCTTATGGAAGTTAGAATTCCAAACAAAATCACAATATTTTGTAAGAAGTTTAGAAAGTGGAGAGGCTATTTTTTGTGAAGTTTTCCGTCAATATTCTATAATACCTCGTAAAACCAAGAAAACTTCTAATATCTATTGGAAAGTAGGAACCGGAATCTTAGAAATTACTTCTACCTTAGATGTATCCACCTTAATTCCATCACCCGAAACATGGTGGCCTAAAAAAATTCCCTCATTAAACATCATAAAAAATTTCTCGTGACTTAATGAAAGATTTTCTCCAGTACATATAATGATAATTTTTTCTAGTTTTTCAAGGGCTTCTTCAAAAGTATTTCCATAGACAGTGAAATCATCCATGTAAACTTCTACACAATCATGAATAGATTATAAAATATACCTAATGCTCCTCTTTAACATGTTGTGGATGCATTACATAACCCAAAAGGAGGTAACCTATAAGCATATGTACCCCATGGACATGTAAAGGTTGTTTTGTCTTGGTCTTTTGGTGCCAATTAGTTTGGTTATATCCACTGAAACCATCAAGAAATGTAAAATATGTCTTCCCTACTAAGGTATCTAGTACTTGATCTATAAAGGGTAGTGGAAAATGATCTTTTAAAGTAGTCGTATTCAATTCCCTATAATCAATGCACACAATCAATTTTCCATTCTTATTTGGAACAATCACTAAAGGTGAAACCCATTGGCTATTTGCTATCAGATAAATGAAATTCACATTAAGCAACTTTTGTATTTCCTCCTTAAAAATTTCTCTTAGATTAGGGCTCATCCTTCTCTCAGGTTGTCTAACTGGTTTGGCATTTTCTTGAATGTAAATGTGATGCATAAATGTATTAGGATCAATTCCCTTCATATCAGTATATTCCCATGCATATACATAGAATGTTTTTCTAGCTTCTTTATCAATTTTCTCTTTTGAGATTCTTCGAGGTTATTGTTAATGTTTAATGTTTTCCTTAGAAAAATTTATACCAAGGTTTTGCCAAAATTTTCCATAGAATGTAAAGCCATTTGATGAGATGATAAATATTAAATATTACATTGCTCTTGAAAGCTTTGTTCTTGCTCACAATATGAAGAAGAATAATTATTATTCATCAAATTTATTAATTTATCTTCCTCATATATTCGTGAAACAATAAATACTGGTTGAATATAATCAAAGTCTTCATTATCATCATCTATCCAAACTTCACTTTCTACTCCAGTTACTATTTTTGTAGGTGGATACAGTGTGAATTTATTAATAGAGGTACCATCAGAGATATACATATCACCAGATCTACAACTTATGAATGCATCAGTTGTAGCTAGCCAAGGTCTACAAAGGATCAATGAATTGGGAGTTAAAATCTCAAAATCAAGAAGATACTCCCATGAATCTAAAGACACATACACATATTCCAATATACCATCTGGTTTGATAACAAATATATCTGCTAATTGTAGTAAAGTTGGGGTATATCGGAGATTGAGAAGCTTTAACTGATCCATAGTTTGTTGCTCATAGTATTAATGGTTGCTCCTAAATCAATTAAGGTGTTTTGGATTTCAACACCATTAATGTGGATATTTACAATAAGGATATCATGATCTAGATATTTTTGAACTATTGGTTTCCCCATCATAATATATGCAATATTTCCTACCAATTGAATTTTCTTGGCATCGTTTTCTACTTCTCCCTAGTTTTTTAATGATAACTCCTTAATTATTTTTGAAAATATAGATATTTCCTTTATACCTTGTAATAAAGGAATTTTGATGCAAATATTTTTCAATTCATCTAACAAATCATATTATAGTAAAACAAACTTCCTTTATGTTTACTTATCGATTTTGAGTCTTTCACGATAAGGAGGATTTTGTGGGGAAACAAAAGGTTGTTCTACTAGAGTAATTGTAGAAGTTGGTTTTATTTATTTGTCATCTAATTGTGTAGGAACATCTTCCTTTGGAGGAGTCTTTTCTTGATCAAGAAGTGTTTCTTTTTTAGGAATATTATCCTCTTTAAATTCTTAGGTGACAATTGGAGATGTTTTATTTTGCAAAACCCTATGAGATTTAAAATGGACATCATTTAGACCAACCAGGCTTATCATACAAGCTTGAAAATTTTGACCCTCTACATTGTAGACAGGTTGTTTATTTTTATTATTTGGACTTGGAAGTGGTTGAGCAAGTAGTTGATTGGATTTCTGAGGAAAAGGAGTGGATGGAAATGGAAGTGGTTGATTTGATGGTTGTGTTAGAAATTTTGGTTGAGTCGGTTGAGTTGGTTGAGGAGGATAGTATTGAGGTTGGTATGGGGAATATGGTTTTTAGAATTGAGGATATTGAGGATTTATACTAAAATATTTTTTCCAACCTTGTGCCCAAGATGGGTTTCAGGGTTGAGGTGCCCAATTTTTCCAAGGCATAGGTGCATTCCAAATTAATTTTTGGTCGTGCATATGATTGATATTGAGTATTAAGACCTTGTGACATACCTCGTTGTTGAGACTGCCATGGCCTTTTAGGAATAAATCAAAGTGATTCAGCTTGACTTTTTCCAACTTCATCCTGAAAAGCAACCTTAAGCCTAGGTATTGAATGACATTATTTTGTATCATGATTTTCAACACATATGACACATATCTCTATACTATCAAGGGGGCATTCTCTTAAGGAATTTTTTTCCCTACACCTAGGACAAAAAATAGAAAATGCAACATTCTCATATTTTTTTTTGTTTTATATCTTTAGAGTATGTAGTTGTTCACTAAGATTTCCAAGGATATCAGTTTTGAAATTATCAAGAAAATTAGCTAATTATGCTCTACTTGTTGTTCCATATGCATATTTACTAACTCTTGACATGACTAGATCTCTTAGATTCTTACCATATCTAGCCTTACCTCTTGAAATATGTTTACACAATTCACAGATTTCATCAAATGATAATTGGGAAACATCTCCCTTTCTCGTTAAATTGAGAAGATCGATCCACTCATCTCTTATAGATTTTAGCAAAAGTGCTTTTAATGTTTCCTCGTCTAAATTATGTATCTTGGCCCTTTTGACATTGTAGGAAAATATTTCCGCTAGGTATTCAAGGCTTTCATCCTCCTTTTGCATGATCTTAAATACTTCATTCTTAAGGTTATGGTGCATACAATAATATTTATATTTTTCTAGGAATACTCTCTTCATTTCATCCCATGTTCTAATAGAGTGTGTTCCTAGACAGATAAACCATTTAAGGGCTCCATATTTTAAGGTAGCTCAAAATAACTTCAATTTTTGAGTATCAAGTAAATAGTCATAGGATTTGTTAGCCTCCACAATGTCCCAAGGATGAAAGGATATCGACGGAGGTAACCTCAAGCCAAGCTTTTAGTTTGGTCGCTAGCCCTACCAAACTAGAGAGGGCTCTCTCTATGAAAATCACATCGAAGGATTTGACTCGTACAAGAATGGATTTTAGGCTAGATAGTTCAGCTCATGTAAGGTTTGAAGGTTTAGGGTTTTTTCTGGATCAAGAGTGAAAATCAGGGAACTAGGTCAAAACATCAAAGGTTTCAATTGCAAGAAATATAGAGGAGCAGGGTAGATATGCTTTTGTGATAGTTTAGAAGTTGGTCGGTGTAGTGTATGGTTGAATGATCAAGGAGATCATAATGAGCATGTATGCCATGAATTCATTAATCAAGAATATGAAAAACAAAAAATGAAATTCCTAAAAAAACAGAGCTTAATTAAAAGAACTATGCTTAAAAACTCTTTGGAAAATCACTGAAGATCAAAGATATGGTAAGGAGACTAGTTTATCATCCATATAAATCTATAACAGAGAGAAAACATTATCAAAAACTCACAACACAATAATTATTTAATAATAGTCACAACGGTCCTTTGATTTCCTGTAAAAATGATGAAGTACAAGCTACAAGACTTTCACCCTCTGATGTCCAACCTTTAGATTGATTGGAAACCACGTAAATATAGACCAAAAAACAACTTCCCCTCTCTCAGGGGTTGAATTCCTTAGTGTAGGAACAACTTACATGAATTTATCAAATAAACCCTAATGACTAGGGAGGTTAAAACAAATCCTCCATATAGAGTTTGACTGACTTGCTCCTCATCAATGAGATCCAAAATTACATCAAAATGACTATAACAAGCACATTTACATTCTATTACATCAAGTCAACATGAAATTAGAGAAATAAAATCATCAAACTAAGATTTACTGAAGAAAACCTTGAAAATTGCGTTAACAGGCAAAAGCGCAGCGCCTCTCTGCAAAAGTGCAGTGCTTATAGACAAAAGCGCAACGCCAAACTTGTAAGGGACTTTTGAAGGCCTTACACTGCTCCAAATACAGCTCTGAAGGATCCAATGGAAATTTGAGGATGTCTAATTATCAATAGACACCTCAAGAAAGAAAAATGGACACTCCATGATAGAGAAAAAAAATCATTGTTCCACAACTACTCCCAAAAGCGCAGCGCCTAGTCCAAAACAGTGGCAGAAAGTGACTTTTGTACATGTTTTTGCGCATTTTCTCTCAACCATTTTGCTATAAAGGCTCAAAAATTTGATAGTTGTGATGTATAAGTGGTTATATATCAAAAAAGGCAAAGTTTTTGGATATTTGAGGTCTAAGGAAAAAGCGCAGTGCCTTTTGGCTGAAACTGATATTTCCAATTAGGCCAAAAGTCACAAAAATGAAAAATTTCACCAAATTTCTTCAAAACTTGCCCAAAATTGCTCCATGAATCCAAGTGATGATGTGTCAAGCTATGAGGGAGGCTTCAGCAAGAAAATCAAGTTTATCCTTCTCTTTTTGCCTCATTAGGGTTTGCTTGAGCTTCTTCTTCAACTCCTTGATTCTGATTTGGGAGACCTGGTTTCTTGTATAATAATGCATGGCCAAGTGTCTTTGTAGGTTTTTATTACTGTTTGCCCTCTTGAGAAGCTTTTCCAAGTGGAAATTCACCCTATCCAACCAAACTACTTTGTCTTTCTTAATTTCTTCCAAAATGAGTTCATCAACTATGATTTGACCCTTTGGTGGAGATGTTTCTTTTTGTTGATCAAGTGCCCTCTTGAGACCTCTTGTTCTTGGTATCCTTTCTTTAACTTGTTCTTATTTATCCTCTGAATCATCAATATCAACCATTGCCTTACCTTTGGCATCATCCTTGCTCAAATCTATTTTGGGCTTGTTTAAGAGCAGCTAATTTACCTTTAGCTGCATGTTCTCATGTTGCAAGAATGAGACCAAGAAATTTACCTTTGACAAACTATCTTTGAGCTCTCTAATCTCAGCCTCCTTCTCCATAATGATCTGCTCCGTTGTTTTTTCTTTTTCATGCTCCAAATTTGACATATCATATTCAACATGAAATTGTTCCTCATCCTACAATAGTGCCTCATGATGTGATGATGTTTCTTCCTCGCCTAATGTAGGTTTGGCCCTTTAAACAATGTCTAGAGAAAACACAACCCTCTTACCTCTAACATATGTTTGAATCACCACTTCCCTAGGAGTTTTGATGATAGGTTTTCTTGTGGAAGCTACCTCTTGTTGTGCTGGTGAGGTCAAAGGTGTAGAGTAACTGCTAGACTGAGCTGGAGAAGACAAAAGAGAAGCTGGATATATAAAACCATCCCATGACAAATTGATTTGTGCTAACTGATGGAAAACCAGGATTTTCACCAAGCCATGGTGAAACAGACTAGCATGATGATTTTCTCCCAATCTCCGTACCTTCTCTGCCATTTTTACCATGCTTTTGTAAAAGTAATGAAGAAAATTTAGGGCTTTTACACCGGTGAAATGCATCAAGAGTCTCATATGATACTGATGTAGACCTGAGTACCTGCCCTCACATGTAAAATATCTCATGATCAATTTTATGAGAGGAGCATGATTGTCCAGCAACTGTCTAAATGGAAATATGTGTGTTGGAGTTTCTTTGTATGATGGCTTCAAATACATTTTGTACCTTTTAATTGTAGCACATGCAAGGTCAAGGTCTCTATTCTTGAACCAATTTTCTCCATTGTTTGGAATCCATGTGGCTGTGGAAATGGTATTTAGTGAGAGAGTCAACACCACCCCTGCAATATTCACCTTATCTCTCCTCATTCTAGTGGCAAAGTGTTGGTAAGTTTTTCATGAAAACCAAGTTCCTCAACCTTTTGGCAAAAGGCAAGGCAATCGGCATTCCTGAAATGATTTCTTGAGGAAGGGTGAAGAAATGATTTCATGTGATGTAGTGGGATCATAGTTGTTGATCTGACCTCCCTTGTGCCTCTTATGCTCAATAGTTTCAAAATCCATTGCAAACCCTAGTTCAATGGGAGGGGAACTGGGGTTTCGGCAGTTTTTAGGAATGAAGGGAGTTGATAGATGTGAGGGAGTAGGGAGAAGTGAAATTTCATGGAATGAGTGAGGGGAAGGGTGTCAAAAGGGGAAAAAATAGTCCTAGGCTAGGAAAGTGTAGTCTAGGCTAGGGTTTGTGGGAAAATAGTGAAAATGAGGGATAGGAGTGATGGGAAGTGATTAGGAAGGTGTATGAAATGTGGGAGAAGGTATGAGAGCTTTAAACTTATGGTTTTTCTCAACAATTTGTTAATGAGATTATGAAACCAAGCAAATACAACCAAAACCCTAGAAGAGGGAATTGATCCTTCCAAGCATAAAATGAAGGAAAAAAAGGAAATTTGAGGACCCACTCACTTGTATCTGATACGATGGAACTTGATTGTTGATGTAGAAACCACTAAGAAATAGTTTTTGTCTCCTTAGAGAAATCGCAACACCTTCTGGCAAAAGCAGAGCGCTGCCAATGAAAAGCGTAGAGTAGAGGGTAAATGAGCACTTTCGTGGCAAGGAATGGTTGCTCAGAGGGTGAAAAAGGTCTTTCATGGTGGAGAGAGGTTTCTTGAAGATGGAATGAGAAAATGAGATGCTCTTTGGTCTTTTGAAGATTGGAAATCAATTTTCTTCATAGTAGTGTAGTGGCCCCACCATGTCCTTTCACTTTTTGATTTGGAACTACAACTTTTAGGACCTTTTGAAACATATTACATCATGATATAAATGAAATTACACTTTTTAAACCTTTACTGAACATTTTTAACTATCAATACTCCTTTAATGTTGAATTTAATGGTGAAATGACTGATTTTTATGATTTTGACCCTAAGACCTAATGATGACACTACATGAAATGAGTTGAATGATGACCATGGTGATGAGACTGAGATGGTAATGAATAAATTTAAACAATGAATCGTCACAATGAGTGATGGAAATGACCAAAACATGGAATGAAAGGAGTAGTAACACACCTAAATGCACTAACGAGTGACCAAATTTTTATTTGAAAATCTATTGAAACCATAACAATTTGTAGTAGGACCCTATCAAAAACCTTGTAAGAGCATATTTTATCATTGGTGACTGGCAAGACTAGAAGACACTAACGTTGGCTCTAACTGGGGATGGAAGCTCCTTAGGAGGTGCCAAGAACACCGTAGACAAAGTAGTTGTATCCATTGTGCATGGAGTCAAAAATCAAGAGACCAAACTCAATATTGAAAATCGACTCACAAAATGAACCTACTAACTGAACCAAAACAAAACTTGATGAACTTACAAACAAGCATCCAACCAAAGAAACCTTATGGCCTTCACCTCAGGCTTCAACCTTCCATGATTAACTCCTTCACACTTCGACAAAAAAGTAAAATGATATGTACAATGGTGATGAGAAACTTCAGAAATTTGATCAAAAGAGGTAGTGCTTGAGGAACCTACCATTGACTGGTCCTCTTGCATAGTATTGTCCATCCATTTCCTCCAAAAAATAGGTATTCTTCCCTGTTGAAGCTGAAATTCGGTACGGTCCCTTCCATAAGTTCTCGAACTTGTCGTGCTTTCCTTTTTATTCATTCCAAGCATCCCAACAGAGAACTACATCTCCCATATTGAAATCATTCACTTTTTTTTTCCTGTAATACACTTTTTTTATTATTTCTTGAAGTTTATAAGTGTTATGACAAACTTCCTCCCTGGTTTGTTGCAAATGAATCATTTGGTTTATCTGTTGTAAACATTATTCGGTTCGTTGCCAACTTCCTGCAAAATATTCATGACTGGAACATCAAGAGAAGTAGGAAAGACTGTATCAACTCCATACACTAACTCAAAAGGAAACATGCCTATGGCCTTCTTATTACTTAATCTGTCTACCCACAAAGCATTGATTAGCTTCTTATGCATTTTTTTCTTATTTACCTCCAACATATTTTTGATAATATTGACCAAAGACTTATTGGAAGACTTGACCAGTCCATTGCCTTGCGGATTGAATGAATTTGATGACCTATTTTGATACTATACTTCTCACAAAATTCCACCATCTTTTTGGACTTAAATGCAGTTGTGTTATTAGTGATTATCTTCTGCGGACAACCAAATCTAGACAAGATATTAGATACCATGAATTGAATGATTACCAAATCAGTAGCTTTTCTGGTTGGGATTGCCTCAATCCACTTTGTAAAATAGTCAGTTGACACTCCATGACAGAGAAAAAACTCATTATTCCACAACTACTCCAAAAAGTGCAGCGCCTAGTCCAAAACAGTGGCAGAAAGTGATTTTTTTGCATGTTTTAGGCAGTTTTCTCCCAACCATTTTACTGGAAAGGCTCAAAAAGTTGATATTTGTGATGTATAAGTGGTTATATATCTAGAAAGGCAAAGTTTTTGGAAATTGGAGGTCTGAGGAAAAATCGCAGTGCCTTTTGGCTGAAACCGATTTTTCCAATTAGGCCAAAAGTAAAAAAAAATGCAAAATTTCACCAAATTTCCTCAAAACTTGCCCAAAATTGCTCCATGAATCCAAGTGTTTATGTGTCAAGCTATGAGGGAGGCTTCAGCAAGAAAATAAATCTTATCCTTCTCTTTTTGCCTTATTAGGGTTTGCTTGAGCCTCTTCTTCAACTCCTTGATTATGATTTGGGAGACCTGGTTTCTTGTATAATAATGCATGGTCATGTGTCTTTGTAGGTTTTTATTATTTTTTTCCCTCTTGAGAAGCTTTTCCAAGTGAAAATTCACCCTATCCAACCAACCTAATTTTTCTTTCTTAATTTCTTCCAAAATGAGTTCATCAACTGTCATTTGACCCTTTGGTGGAGATGTTTCTTTTTACTGCTAAAGTTCCCTCTTGAGACCTCTTGTTCTTGGTCTCCTTTCTTTAACATGTTCTCATTTATAATCTGAATCATCGATATCAACCATTGCGTTACCTTTGGCATCATCCTTGCTCAAATCTACTTTGGACTTGTTTAAGAGCAGCTAATTTATCTTTAGCTGCATGTTCTCATGTTGCAAGAACGAGACCAAGAAATTTACCTTTGACAAACTATCTTTGAAATCTTTAATCTCATCCTCCTTCTCCATGATGATCTACTTCGGTGTTTTTTCCTTTTCATGCTCCAAATCTGACATATCATTTTCAATATGGAATTTTTCCTCATCCTACAATGGTGCCTCATGATGTGATGATGTTTCTTCCTCGCCTGATGTAGGCTTGGCCCTTTCAACAATGTCTAGAGAAAACAAAACCCTCTTACCTCTAACATATGTTTGAGTCACCTCTTCCTTAGGAGTTCTGATGATAGGTCTGCTCGTGGAAGCTACCTCTTGTTGTGCTGGTGAGGTCAAAGGTGTAGAGTAACTGCTAGACTGAGCTGGAGAAGACAAAAGAGAAGTTGGATATATAAAACCATCCCATGACAAATTGATCTGTGCTAACTGATGTAAAACCAGGATTTTTACCAAGCCATGTTGAAACAAAATAGCATGATGATTTTCACCCAATCTCCATACCTTCTCTACCATTTTTACCATGCTTTTGTAAAGGTAATGAGAAAATTTAGGGCTTTTACGCCGATGAAATGCATCAAGAGTCTCATATGATACTGATGTAAACTTGAGTACCTACCCTCAAATGTAAAATATCTCATGATCAATTTCATGAGAGGGGCATACTTGTCCAACCACTGTCTAAATGGAAAGATGTGTGTTGCAGTTGCTTTGTATGATGGCTTCAAATACATTTTGTAGCTTTCAAGGTCAAGGTCTCTACTCTTGAAACAATTTTATCCATTGTTTTGAATCCATGTGGCTGTGGAAATGGTCTTCAGTGAGAGAGTGAACACCACCCCTTAAATAGTCACCTTATCTCTCCTCATTCTAGTCGCAAACGTGTTGGTAAGTTTGTCATGAAAACCAAGTTCCTCAGCCTTTTGGCAAAAGGCAAGGCAACCAACATTCCTGAAATGATTTCTTAAGGAAGGGTGAAGAAATGATCTCACGTGATGTGGTGGGATCATAGTTGTTGAACTGACCTCCCTTGTGCCTCTTATGCTCAGTAGTTTCAGAATCCATTGCAAACCCTATCTCAATGGGGAGGGGAATTAGGGTTTGGTGTAGGGAAAAACAAGTGAATTGGGCAGTTTTAAGGAATGAAGGGAGTTGAAGGGGTTATGGGTTTCCTAAATTCCTGGGAAAATTTAGGGGGTAGGGATAGATGTGAGGGAGTAGGGAGAAGTGAAATTTTAGGGAATGAGTGAGGGGAAGGGTGTCAAAAGGTGAAAAAACAGTCATAGCCTAGGAAAGTGTAGTCTAGGCTAGGGTTTGTGGGAAAATAGTGAAAATGGGGGATATGAGTGATGCGAAGTGATTAGGAAGGTGTATGAAAGGTGGGGGAAGGTATGAGAGCTTTAAAATTAGGGTTTTTCTCAGCAATTTGTTAATGAGATTATGAAACCAAGCAAATACAACCAAAACCCTGGAAGAGGGAATTGATCCTTCCAAGCACAAAATGAAGCAAAAAGAGGAAATTTGAGGACCCACTTACTTGTATCTGATACGATAGAACCTGCTTGTTGATGTAGAAACCATTAAAAAGTAGTTTTTGTTTCCTTGGAGAAATTGCAACACCTTCTGGAAAAAACAGAGCGCTGCCAATGAAAAGCGTAGAGCAGAGGGTAAATGAGCACTTTCATGGCAAGGAATGGTTGCTCAGAGGGTGTGAATGGTATTTCATGGTGAAGAGAGGTTTCTTGAAGATGGAATGAGAAAATGAGATGCTCTTTGGTCTTTTGTAGCTTGGAAATCGATTTTCTTCATAGTAGTGTAGTGGCCCTACCATGTCCTATCACTTTTTGATTTGGAACTAAAACTTTTAGAACCTTTTGAAACATATTACATCACGATAGAAATGAAATTATATTTTTGAAACATTTATTGAACATTTTTAATTATTAGTACTCCTTCAATGCTGAATTTAATGGTGAAATGACTGATTTTTATGATTTTGACCCTAAGACCTAATGATGACACTACATGAAATGAGTTGAATGATGAATCGTCACAATGAGTGATGGAAATGACTAAAACATGGAATGAAAGGAGTAGTAACACACCTAAACGCACTAACCAATGACCAATTTTTTATTTGAAAAATCTATTAAAACCATAAAATTTTGTAGTACGACCCTATCAAAAACCTTGTAAGAGCATATTTTATCATTGGTGACTAGCAAGACTGGAAGACACTAACATTGGCCCTAGCTGGGGATGGAAGCTCCTTAGGTGGTGCCAAGAACACCGTAGACCAAGTAGATGTATCCATTGGGCATGGAGTCAAAAATCAAGAGACCAAACTCAATATTGAAAATTGACTGACAAAATGAACCTACTAACTGAACTAAAACAAAACTTGATGAACTTACAAACAAGCATCCAACCAAAGAAACCTTATGGCCTTCACCTTGGGCTTCAACCTTCCATGATTAACTCCTTCACACTTCGACAAAAAGGTAAAATGATATGTACAATGGTGATGAGAAAATTTAGAAATTTGATCAAAAGACGTAGTGCTTGAGGAGCCTACCATTGATTGGTCCTCCTGCATAGTCTTGTCCATCCATTTCCTCCAACAAATAGGCATTCTTCACTATTGAAGCTGAAATTCTCTACGGTCCCTTCCACAAGTTCTCGAACTTGTTGTGCTTTCCTTTTTCTTCATTCCAAGCATCCCAACGGAGAACTACATCTCCCATATTGAAATAATTCGCTTTTGTTTTCCTGTAATACACTTTTTTGATTATTTCTTGAAGTTTAGAAGTTTTTTGAAAAACTTCCTCCCTGGTTTGTTGCAAATGAATCATTTGGTTTATTTGCTACTAAATATCATTCAGTTCGCTGCCAACTTCCTGCAAAAAATTCATGACTGGAACAACAAGAGAAGTAGGAAATACTATATCAACTCCATACACTAACTCAAAAGGCGACATGCCTATGGCTTTCTTATTACTTAATCTGTCTACCCAAAAAGAATTGATTAGTTTCTTATGCCATTTTTTCTTATTTACCTCCAACATATTTTTGATAATATTGACCAAAGACTTATTCGAAGACTCGACCAGTCCATTGTCTTGCGGATAGTATGCAGTTGAATGACCCATTTTGATACTATACTTCTCACAAAATTCCACCATCTTTTTGGACTTAAATGCAATTGTGTTATCAATGATTATCTTTTGCGGACAACCAAATCTAGACAAGATATTAGATACCATGAATTGAATGATTACCAAACCAATAGCTTGCCTTGTCGGGATTGCCTCAATCCAATTTGTAAAATAGTCAGTGGACACTCCTTGACAGATTAAAACTCGTTGTTCCACAACTTCTCCCAAAAGCGCAGCACCTAGTCCAAAACAATGGCAAAAAGTGACTTTTTTGCATGTTTTTGGGCATTTTCTCCCAACCATTTTGTTGACAAGGATAAAAAAGTTGACAGTTGTGATGTATAAGTGGTTATCTATCCAGAAAGGCAAAGTTTTTGGAAATTGGAGGTCTGAGGAAAAAGCATAGCACCTTTTGGCTGAAACGGATTTTTCCAATTAGGCCAAAAGTCACAAAAATGAAAAATTTCACCAAATTTCTTCAAAACTTGCCCAAAATTGCTCCATGAATCCAAGTGATGATGTTTCAAGCTATGAGGAGGATTCAACAAGACAATCAAGCTTATCGCAACACCTTCTGGAAAAAGCAGAGCGTTGCCAATGAAAAGCGTAGAGCAAAGGGTAAATGAGCACTTTCGTGGCAAGGAATGGTTGCTCAAAGGGTGCGAATGGTATTTCATGGTGGAGAGAGGTTTCTTGAAGATGGAATGAGCAAATGGGGTGCTGTTTGGTCTTTTGTAGCTTGGAAATCTATTTTCTTCATAGTAATGTAATGGCCCCACCATGTCCTTTCACTTTTTGATTTGGAACTGCAACTTTTAGAACCTTTTGAAACATATTACATCATGATATAAATGAAATTATATTTTTGAAACCTTTATTGAACATTTTTAACTATTAGTACTCCTTCAATGCTGAATTTAATGGTGAAATGTCTGATTTTTATGATTTTGACCCTTAGACCTAATGATGACACTACATGAAATGAGTTGAATGATGACCATAGTGATGTGACTGAGATGGTAATGAATAAATTTAAACGATGAATCGTCACAATGAGTGATGGAAATGACCAAAACATGGAATGAAAGGAGTAGTAACACACCTAAACACACTAACCAGTGAGAAATTTTTTATTTGAAAATCTATTGAAACCATAACAATTTGTAGTAGGACCCTATCAAATACCTTGTAAGAGCATATTTTATCATTGGTGACTAGCAGGACTGGAAGACACTAACATTGGCTCTAGATGGGGATGGAAGCTCCTTAGTAGGTCCCAAGAACACCGTAGACCAAGTAGTTGTATCCATTTTGCATGGAATCAAAAATCAAGAGACCAAACCCAATATTGAAAATTAACTTACAAAATGAACCTACTAACTGAACTGAAACAAAACTTGATGAACTTACAAACAAGCATCCAACCTTCACCTCGAGCTTCAACCTTCCATGATTAACTCCTTCACACTTCGACAGAAAAGTAAAATTCTATGTACAATGGTGATGAGAAACTTCATAAATTTGATCAAAAGAGGTAGTGCTTGAAGAGCCTACCATTGACTGGTCCTCTTGCATAGTCTTGTCCATCCATTTCCTCCAACAAATAGGCATTCTTCCCTCTTGAAGCTGAAATTATGTACGGTCCCTTCCACAAGTTCCCGAACTTGTTGTGCTTTCCTTCTTCTTCATTCCAAGCATCCCAATGGAGAACTACATCTCCCATATTGAAATCATTCACTTTTGTTTTCTTGCAATACACTTTTTTTATTATTTCTTGAAGTTTAGAAGTGTTCTGAAAAACTTCCTCCCTGGTTTGTTGCAAATGAATCATTTGGTTTATCTGTTGCTAAACATCATTCGGTTTGCTGCCAACTTCCTTCAAAATCTTCATGACTAGAACAACAAGAGAAGTAGGAAATACTGTATCAACTCCATACACTAACTCAAAAGGCGACATGCCTATGGCCTTATTATTACTTAATCTGTCTACCCACAAAGCACTGATTAGTTTCTTATGCCATTTTTTCTTATTTACCTCCAACATCTTTTTGATAATATTGACCAAAGACTTATTTGAAGACTCGACCAGTCCATTGTATTTTGGATAGTATGCAGTTGAATGACCCATTTTGATACTATACTTCTTACAAAATTCCACCATCTTTTTGGACTTAAATGCAACTACGTTATCAGTGATTATCTTTTATGGACAACCAAATCTAGACAAGATATTAGATACCATGAATTGAATGATTACCAAATCAGTAGCTTTCCTGGTCAGGATTGCCTCAATCCACTTTGTAAAATAGTCAGTGGACACTCCATGGCAGAGAAAAAAGTCATTGTTCCACAACTACTCCCAAAAGCGCAGCGCCTAGTCCAAAACAGTGGCAAAAAGTGACTTTTTTGCATGTTTTTGGGCATTTTCTCCCAACCACTTTGCTAACAAGGCTAAAAAATTTGATAGTTGTGATGTATAAGTGGTTATCTATCCAGAAAGGCAAAGTTTTTGGAAATTGGAGGTATGAGAAAAAAGCGTAGTGCCTTTTGGCTGAAACTGATTTTTCCAATTAGGCCAAAAGTCACAAAAATGCAAAATTTCACCAAATTTCTTCAAAACTTGCCCAAAATTGCTCCATGAATCCAAGTGATGATGTGTCAAGCTATGAGGGAGGCTTCAAGATGAAAATCAAGCTTATCACAATACCTTTTGGGAAAAGCAGAGCGCTTCCAATGAAAAGCGCAGAGTAGAGGGTAAATGAGCAGTTTCGTGGCAAGGAATGGGTGCTCAGAGGGTGCGAATGATATTTTATGGTGGAGAGAGGTTTCTTGAAGATGGAATGATAAAATGAGATGCTCTTTGGTATTTTGTAGCTTGGAAAACATTTTTCTTCATAGTAGTGTAGTGGCCCCACCATGTCCTTTCACTTTTTGATTTGGAATTGCAGCTTTTAGAACCTTTTGAAACATATTACATCATGATATAAATGAAATTATTCTTTTGAAACCTTTATTGAACATTTTTAACTATTAGTAATCCTTCAATGCTGAATTTAATGGTGAAATGACTGATTTTTATGATTTTTACCCTGAGACCTAATGATGACACTACATGAAATGAGTTGAATGACGACCATGGTGATGTGACTAAGATGGTAATGAAGACATTTAAACGATGAATCATCACAATGAGTGATGGCAATGACCAAAACATGGAATGAAATGAGTAGTAACACAACTAAACGCACTAACCAATGACCAAATTTTTATTTGAAAATCTTTTGAAACCATAACAATTTGTAGTAGGACCCTATCAAAAACCTTGTAAGAACATATTTTATCATTGGTGACTAATAGGACTGGAAGACACTAACATTGGCTCTAGCTTGGGATGGAAGCTCCTTAGGAGGTGACAAGAACACCATAGACCAAGTAATGTCCCATTTAATCGAATCAAACAAAACTTGATGAATTTACAAACAAGCATCCAACCAAAGAAACCTTATGGCCTTCACCTCG
This sequence comes from Pinus albicaulis, assembly GCA_034641835.2. Classification (NCBI taxonomy): domain Eukaryota; kingdom Viridiplantae; phylum Streptophyta; class Pinopsida; order Pinales; family Pinaceae; genus Pinus; species Pinus albicaulis. The sequence continues at coordinate 786,109,865 of CM076573.1, read as the reverse complement.
GGCTTCAACCTTCCATGATTAACTCCTTCACACTTCAACAAAAAAGTAAAATGATATGTACAATGGTGATGAGAAACTTCTGAAATTTGATCAAAAGAGGTAGTGCTTGAAGAGCCTACCATTGATTGGTCCTCCTGCATAGTCTTGTCCATCCATTTCCTCCAACAAATAGGCATTCTTCCCTCTTGAAGCTGAAATTATATACGGTCCCTTCCAAAAGTTCTCGAACTTTTCGTGCTTTCCTTTTTCTTCATTCCAAGCATCCCAACGGAGAACTACATCTCCCATATTGAAATCATTCACTTTTGTTTTCATGTAATACACTTTTTTGATTATTTCTTGAAGTTTAGAAGTGTTCTAGAAAACTTCCTCCTTGGTTTGTTGCAAATGAATCATTTGGTTTAATACACCGTTGAACATCATTCGGTTTGTTGCCCACTTCCTGCAATATCTTCAGGATTGGAACAACAAGAGAAGTAGTAAAGAATGTATCAAATCCATACACTAACTCAAAAGGAAACATGCCTATGGAATTCTTATTACTTACTATGTCTGCGCACAAGGCATTGATGAATTTATGCCAATTTTCTTATTTACCTCCAGCATCTTATTGATAATATTGACCAAAGACTTTTTCGAGGACTCGACCAATCCATTACCTTGTGGGTGGTATGAAGTTGAATGACCCAATGTGATATTGTACTTCTCACAAAATTCCACCATATTTTTGGACTTAAATGCAGTTGCGTTATCCATGATGATCCTCTATGGACAACCAAATCTAGACAAGATGTTAGTTTCCAAAAATTGAATGATAACCAAATCAGTTGCTTGCTTGGTTGGGATTGCCTCAATCCACTTTGTAAAATAATCTATAGTCATCAAAATCCACTTGTGTTGGGTAGATGATGAAGGATGGACCTCACTTGTGAAATCGAGACCCCATTTCTGAAATGGTGCCTGGACTGATATGGGCTGCAAAGGTAGTGGGAACAACTTCCTCTTCCATTGGAAAATTTGACATTCGTGGCAACTCATCACGGTATTGTACACATCAACAAAAAGAGAGTGGGCCAATGGAAACCATCCCTCAAAACTTTGTTTGTTGTGGTCTTCCAGAATAAATGACCGCCACAATCACCCTTGTGAAAGTCATTCATCACCTCCTTAGCCTCACTTTCAACAACACATCTAACAAGACACTTCGCATTTTGGCATACATGAAAGTACCCAATGGCATTGTAAATGTTGTTTTCTCTTGGTCACCTTCATGCACCAACATTTGGTTGTATCTTGAGTATCCGTCGAGGAGTGACATTCTTGAAGCTCCAACCACCCTTTGCAAGATGTGGTCCATCTTCGAGAGAGGATAATTGTCCTTTAAGGACACCTTGTTCAGATTTATGAAATCTACGCAAAGATGAATCTCCCCTGTCTTCTTCCTTATCGGCACAAGGTCGACATCCAACTGAAAGTCAAATAGGAACTATAACACCAGCTTTGTAAATTCTATTTACATCTTTTTCGATTGATAGCAGTAGTTTAGGATTGACTTTCACTGCCTCCGTCTAATGAATTTTTATCCTGATTTGATTAGGATAGTGCGTTGGAATATGTTT